>CAHIKZ030001391.1:110000-190000 GCA_903632075.3 Acanthosepion pharaonis | reverse complement strand
AACCATAGATTTGGATCTGTAATGCTTTCGGTGGCTCCTGGGAGATATATAATTAAGAAAGAGACAACCTTAAGGTTCAATGACTACAATTTATTTCCCCAGATTTTTCTGGGGAAATAAATTATAGTCAGGGAACCTTAAGGTTGTCTCTTAATTATTTAATTAATATTTGCTCTGATGTTACATTGAGCTCTCTGGGATTATCCACATGGATTACCAAACCCTTCATTTCTATACTCCCCCAATACTAAGTATGATTGAAAGACATTAAATAAACCCTCTCTATACTTGACCATGTCTCTCAAACCACCTCTCATTATCCCCTCTGTTAAATTACAAAACTTACACTACCCATCAAAAGTATGAATTTTCATTTCATTTTGTCTTTTGGAAGTGCTATCTGATGATCCAGAGTCCTTTAAAAGGGCTCTGGTGAAATAAATTATTATAATGGAACCTTAAAGTGGTCTGTTTTTCTTTAAAATATATATATATATATATATAATACAATATTAAAAATTAACTACTCAACTTTTTAAGCTATTTTAAGCTTTTGCTTATATTTTTACTGTGTGTGTATAAAAAAAATAATGAGCGTCATTACTATTATTATTGGGCAGTGAGTTAGATATAGGGTACCCAATGAGGATCAATGGCCTTAGCCAAAAATTAACTTAGCTCAGTAAATAGCTGTAAGCATTAACAATAGGCAAGACATGCTTATGGTGAATGAAAGTAATTTCTTGTGCAGATGGTAAATATGCATTGCAGCCAACAACTTACAAATATAAATCTTAGTTTCAAAATACTTACTCGGGAGACCTTTTTACCCTCTGTTTTAAAATTGACACATGCTGTTGATGCAACTTAAGTATATTTTAGATTTTAGTCAGCATTGAATATTATATTGAGGGAAAAATAAAAAAAAAAGGAAGAAAGTCTAGTAAAACAGATATTTCATATATAGATTTTGTCAACACCATCTTTGAAATAATCCCTTTGCAAATGTATATTGTGATCAGAGCAATTTTTCCTTGCCTCATCATTAAGAGACAGGAGATGGGGACAAACTTTGCAGCAACTCATTTTCATGCTGTGAGGATCTCCTGATAGAATCCATAACAAATTCCAATTCATGTGAAGGAGCTGAAGTATTGCTTGGTGATGATCTTTATGGATGATTTCACAAATTCTTTTCTGCATTTTTTGTCATTTTGCTGATGAATGGTTGCTCTAAATGCTCATCGTGAACTGGCTTGAACCAATCTTGAAATGTGCATGCCACTTGAAAATAAATTTGTGTTTGACTCGGGGGGGGAATGACAAAGGTCTTCATAGCAGTTTCATGCAGAAATTCGTGTGTTATTATGTGGAGCCATATATTACAGTTATACTCTATACACAGAAAAAGAAGACTGATTTGAAAATTTTAAATTCATTTCTTTATTGCTTATATATGAAGTGTGGCTATCTATATAATAAATGCGAATGTCAGTGTGTCACACTTTTTTAACTTTACTCCTAGAGGCTGTAGCACACCATATACCATTTTGCAATCAAGCGGATTCTCTGAGCAAATTAAAGGCATTCCAGGCTGGATCTGGACCTGCAACTCTGAATTTTTGGATTCCCAACTTTTCATTACTGCAATTTCATTTCAGCCATTTTTGTACATGATTTTTTGTGACAAATTTTTTTTTGTATGATAACAATTTTTATAACTTGGAAATAAATTTGGGAATAAGTGAAATTAATTGCAAAATTCCGCAAAAGTTAACCATGAAATAAAAATAATTGTTCATATGTAAAGGACCTACGTACATCAAATTGTCTTTAAATTAAGTGGCAGCAGAAGAGTTATTGTTGGACTTTTAAACAATAAGCTTAAATATTAATACTTGCTGTGATCAATTTTGAGTTCTGTATTTTATTGTTGCCTATCACATCTACTCCTTCCTACTTATTGTGATGAAAGCTCACTCAAGAGACTTCTGCAGGAGTTACCTTAAATACAACCCGATAATGCAGTTTTATGCTAGTTAAATAAGATTGGATTTTAAATTGAACCACACCAGACATGCATAATCCACATTATATATCCTTGACCTATGATCAAGCATAAACAACCTCTGAAAGTTTCACTCAAGTCATAGTTCAGTTCCTTGTTGTGCTTTGCTTTCATCACTGTTCAAACCCTGAGTTTTCTTTAGTTACAATAAACAGTTCCATTTTCAATGAGATTTCATGCTTCAAAAGTGTATTGGGTCTCAAATTCACTCCAGACCTCAAGTGAAACTCTTATAGAAAATACATTGCTAAAGATGCTGAAAAAAAATGGTGCAGTCATTCCATTATTCCAGAAGCATCTGGCTCATTTTGCCATGCTTTATTTTTACAAGTGTGGGATAAAGCCAAAAATGGAGTATTGCTGTATACTTAAAAGGACATGGATGATCAAATCAACATATTTGATTTAGTCTAAAAATATACAATATTATCTTTGTAGCAGAATTTTTGCTGCCCAGTGTTATTTAATAGCCACAAATTAGAACAGATTACTTCATATAAGGAACTACAGTAAGTGATGAAACAACTTTTATTGCAGCATCATGCTGAGAATATAAAAACTCAGAAGAAACATCAAGACAATGATCTGTTTGTTAAATTCCATTCATTTCATGTGGTTGATTATAATTATTTCACTTTCATGATCTCTTTACATCTATCAGAGATAGTACAACAGTTATTGGTGTAAAACATGGAATTGGTGATCAGAGTTCAAATTCTAGTCTTGTTTGTTGCATTCATTTTTACAGTAATATCTGTGAGAAAGACATTAATCTATCTCTTCCTCCTAAATTAGGGTTTAAATAGCAGAGTAGACTGGCATTTCTAGCTTTGGGTGGTAGCGAAAAAAATAAATTTAAAACTATGAAAAAAGCAATAGAAAACCATACTACTATCATTTGGCATGAAAATTTACCGATAAAGAAACCATCAGTGGAGAGCCATAATTGCAGATGTTCTGCAAGGATACAACCAAAAAAACAAAAAAGCAAACATATCTCTTAAAGAGCTTAATATATATCATACGTCATAGTGTTAAAAATAATTATGGAAAAATATTTTCAAGTAATCAATATCATCAATCAAATATAAGGAATAATGCAAATCAAAATAACAAACCTAACCACATTTCTTGTTTGGAAATCAAATATTGATATTTGATCAACAAAGTAAGGAGCTTGGATAATTTTGCTAATATACCAGAAGTGTAAATGGCAAAGATTCTTAAAATTAATTTTCTTTTTATTTTTTTCTGTGATAAATTGGAGTTGGCCCACCATGGTCAGTTTAACTAATGGGAGAGGAAGTAATTTTTGCTATTTGAGTGAACAAGTTAGTCGACAGTTGTTTATTGATCAGAAATGTTCATGTGAGGATAATTATGCAATTCCTGAAACTTTCTGAAAATTCCAAGATCATCTTCTACAGTTTACTCATTCTGGAATTCTGCCAGTTATCAGAATGGGAATTGGAACCAAAATGTCTTCTTTCTGCCAGTTCTCATCAAGCGAGAAGGGAGTAGAACATTCACTTGGTTGTTTTAGCTTGTCGTCTCTTCAAGTATCATTGCCACTTTTCTTTGAATTTTTTTTTTTTTTTTACAGCTAAATTAAGTATTTTTTTTTTTAATGCCATGTCCCTCCAGGACATGGGCAATCATAACTTTCTACAGATTGCTTTATTTGTGAATTGCCATAGATTCTTTAGAAAAAAAATAGTGGAATGGTTTCCCATTGACTTCTTGATTTGGAGTCCTCCTCCTCTTAGACTGGTTGCCACCCAATCTATCCTGAAATTCAGCCCATAGCTGCAAGCAAAAAATGGATTCATGCCTTTCCTAATAGTATTTATGCAAAAGTGAACAAACAGATTAGTGTGAAATTTGAACTTGGGTCTACAATTTCCACTTTCTGTTACACATACATATCATTAAGCATTTCTTACTGGAAGATAATTTAAAGATTTTAATAACCTTTAAGATTATACATTTTAAACCTTGCAATTTATAATTACACACACACAATAGCAGTGCTGTAAAGTTCTCATCCCAACCAAGGAGCCATTCAGAATTTCTTCAGTGATGAAAATTTAATTAAAAGACCAATGGCCAAAGCAATCATTTATTTCCTTTTAGTTAGCTTGTATAAATGAATCGCAGAACAAAGTTAACAAAAAAACAAAACTTATTAAAAGCTACAAAGGACAGAAATTGTGGATAGCCATGATCACCAACATCCTGAAGAGGCATAGCACATAGAAGAGATTATCTTTTCATGTTTAAATAAATGAATATAAACCAGAAAAGCTTACTGAAAGATTTCACAAAAACATTCCTTGTCTATGATTGTAAACATTGTTGGTATAGAAATCAACACTACATGGTAACTGGTAGTTCCATAAGCAATCATCAGTCATGGTAAGATTAATGCTTAAGACACGAAATTGCCAGTAATCGTGCAGCATTGATTTTTATATCCACACAATTTATATCTACAAAAGCACCATCTCTGCTATTAAACACTTTTCCTCTATAAATATAGTCAAATTTTAAACAATAATATATATGCAAGCTGTTTATGTTACCAGTGATGTCATAGTTATATATATATATATATATATATATATATAAAACAACTGTATCAAACTTTCATTCTCTCTAATGATTGTATATATCATCATCCTTAGTCCCATGACCAGGTGTAGTTGTATGTTCACTGTGCAGCTGAGTATATGATCAGCTCCCTCCATATATCTCAGTTGCATGCCATTCAGTTCTCTTAGTGACATTGTCAGCCCATTTTCTTTCTCTGTCCGCCTCTTGCATCCATACAGGAACCTCATTCAGTTACCCTCAACCTAGAGTTGCTTTTGAGCTTTGTTAACAATAGTGAAGAAAAAAATCAGAAGGATATAATTATGGCTGAGAGAGAACAGTAAAGTAAAGGGGGGGATAGAGAGGGGGGATAGAGGGGGGAGAGTGGGAGGGGAGAGAGAGTGAGGGGGAGGGGGGAGAGAGTGGGAGGGGGAGAGTGGGAGGGGGGAGAGAGGGGAGGGGGGGAGAGAGAGAAATGTAAGAGTGCATCAAAATTGAGAGGGAAAGGAAAAAAGAGGAAAAGCAGATCAGAAACAGAAGAGAGAGCCAGAAGGCAAAAGCTGAAAGAAAGAAAGAAAGAAAGAAAGAAAGAAAGAAGTGGAGACAGTGGAAAAGGATAAGAAACAAGAGAGTTAATGGATTGATTTTGTTTTTTATCATTTATCAACTCTTTGCAGGTTATTTAAAACTGGAACAAGTTCTTCTAGATTATAAGAATTTTTTTTAGATAAAGACTTTTCCTGATAGAAGTCCTACTATTTAATCCATAGCTGGGGTTGAAGATTGCTTCATACCTTCCCCAAGGGTATTTACACATAACTTGGCTGAAATTTAAACTCTACTCTCCAATTTCTCATTCTGAGCCACTATCCATTACACCACCCACACATCCACAGGCAGTGGAAAAATTGCTAGCTCTTATGACATGTCCATACAATTTCAACTTTCTGTTCTTGATGGTGGTGATGTGGTTTCATATTGCCACCCAGTAGTTAAGGTTTAATATTGAAATTAAACTTGAATACTGCTGACCAGTTTCGAAACATAATAATTTCTGTGTTGCAATGGAATCATATTTAAAAAATAAATAAATAAATTATATATATATATATATATATATATATATATATATATATATATATATATATATATATATATATAAATGGGTAGGATAAAAATCTACTTGCACGTACATATACATATATTTCTCAGATGTTATAAATACAGTGCTCAATTTTGGGAATCAGTGCTATAAGTGAATATACATAATATCCAATGTTGATAGCATAACTCTGAATTTCATGCAGTTCTTGCAATCTTTAGGTGCAAATATAATCTGACTTATATAGTTTGTGTTCTTGTGGTGATGATTTGAAATTGTGTGTTAAGATTTCTTTATTTAATTGTTGTTGTGTAAAATATTAGGATTAACTATTAATAATTTATATCTTTCTTAAGTTTGAAAGGTGAAGAATTAAAAAATAATTTTTTTTTTTAAATTATTAAAATTTAAATTTGTATTCAAAATATATCAAGGGGGATTTATTTTTTTATTTTTTATATAAAATACCTGTGTTATACCAATTAACTTAAACTAGAAGGGTGGAAATATAAGGGTGTGAATATAAAAAAAATAAAAGGTTGGAACTATATAACATGTTTGTAACCAAGCCTTGTACTTCTAAAAAGGTGAAAAAGGTGAAATTATATATACACACATTATAAATTAATCAAGTACAGTAATATTGGATTGTATGTGTGTATAGATATATAAGAAATGTTATCATTGATGGATTCTAAGAATATTAAAAGTTGTTGCATATTATATTAATATTCATAAAATCTATTTTGCAATCTCTTTTAATCGGGGTCAATGTTTTTGAGCAGGTGCTTAGATTTATAGAAACATGTACACATCAATTCAGACATTGTTTTCAGTAAGTTAGGGTTGTTTAAGTGTTTTAATATAATAAGTTTCTCCAACAAATACGTTACATCTATTTCCCTTTCCATTGTATGGCTTAGTTTTCGCAATTATCTCCCAGTTAATGGTTGGGTTCTTATAGTTGTTTTTTTTTTTTAAATTGCCAAACATATTTTGAAAATGTTGTACAGTTTTTGTATTTGATATTGCTCAGTATCATTTTGTGGTGGTAAAAATGCAATTTCCAGCTGTTCTCAATGAATCCAAAGTAATATTTAACATAGCCTGAACTAATCCTATCTCTGTATATTATGCCTTCAGTCATGCACTGCCCATTTAATGGACAGGTTATGTTTTTACAGCAGTTGCATTAACTTTTAGTAGGATTATTTTTTAGTGTTTTGTTTGGGAGCTTGGTTAATACATAATTTTTATGTTGGGGTATGTAATTATCTATGTTTTTTGTACAGATATAGCTTACCTTAATGTTATTTTTGTTGAAAATCTTTTTTAGTGTTGGAGAATGACTAAAGTGTTTGCGAATTAAATTCAAGAAAATTCTACCTACATTGATTTTGACATTACATTTTGGTATAGTGGGTTGAACCATATTATGTTATGTCTGCGTTGTTTTAGCTTATTTTTATCTTTGTTGTTATTTCTTACTACATACTCCAATTTCACATCATGGTTGTTGCATTCTAGTGCTTTTTTATAACTAGCTTTATTATCAAATATTTCTTTGTTACTGAAGTTGGTTGATAACCTATATTGTATCAATTTGTGCAAATTCTCAAGTATCCTTTTATGGGGATTGGATCTTCTGTCAACATAGTTGTGGTTATATAAATCCTTAGTGTATGGTGTGTACATGCCCTTACTTAGGTTAAATATAACATCTAGGAAATTGATCACTTTAGCATTGGTAGTAATGTTTAGTTTATGGTCTGCAAAAACAAATAAACAAGTCTCTTAACACACAATCTCAAATCATCACCACAAGAATGTAAACTATATAATGGTCAGATTATATTTGTACCTGAAGATTGCAAGAACTGCATGAAACTAGAGTCATGCTATCAACATTCAATATTATATATATATATATATATATATATATATATATATATATATATATATATATATATATATATAGATATAGATATATATTAGTGGTAAATATACACATACATATGCAAAATATATAAATATACATACACATATATATTTGTATAAAAAAAAACTATTCAAGAGGATAGAATCCTGGTAGAATTCAATTTCCAGGACAGAGTAAGGATATAATAAAAAGGCTTAAACACTAATATTCCATGGTCATAATTTATTCCATTGGAATCGTAAATATGATCCAATTCATCAGACCTACAAATTCAATTTTTTTTTTAATTTGTAGGTCTGATGAATGAATGATATTTACGATTTCAATGGAATAAATGAGACCATGGAATATTAATGTTAAGCCTTTTTATATATATATATATATATATATATATATATATGAAAAGATTATAACTTTTAAATATCAATTTTATCCTGATATTGATGTTTCTTGGTAAAAATTTCCAGTCTTCAGGGGTTGTGCTTTTAAAGGATATTTCCAATTTTTTTTAGTTTTTCGCTTTGCTTCGCATCTTTTTCAATTCTCCTTTTTTTACTTCATTTTGTACATGTGCACATTCATGAAATTTTGCTTTTGTTTACATCTTTCATTTTTTTTTTTCCACTGTAATTTTTTTTAATGATTTATATAAAAGTAATCTTTTCATATATCACTAATGCTCTATTTTTAATAATTTAATATTGAGCCCTATATATATATATATATATATATATATATATATATATATATATCCTTAAATTATATAATATATATATATAGATATATAAAAATGACAAATTCTTTTAAGAAACACAAAAAAATAATCTCAAATGTGTTTTAGCAGTGACTGCACTTGAATCATGTATGCATAGGAAAAATTTTTGCTTCCTTTATCAATGGCCACTGATTATTGTTCTAATTTTCATAAATGTCATACTTTTCATAAATATTTTTGATAGTAGAGACAAAAATATATAGGGTATCCAAAAAATAAAAAAAAAAAAAAGAAAAAAAAAATGGGCAGCATAATTTGAAATGTGAATATCTGAGTAACTTCATGTCCCAGGAAAATGAAATTAAATAGGCTTCATGTTGAACAAGATTTATCAAACAAGAGATTCAAAGGGATGTAGATTTTATAACCGATTTCATAAGACTTCACAAATGTTCAATATGCGCAACACTATGACACAACAAGTCGGTTGTCCAACTCCTGCCAAACATGCTGTAGTGTGTCTTGTTTCATTCTCCTGTGCCTCAGTGGTTCTCTGCTTAAGTTTCTCTAGGCTCATAGGTAAAGGTGGGAATAGCCCTATAGAAAAAATAAATAAATAAATGGTGTCAAGTCAGGTAAACATGGTGGCCATTTCAACAGCACATTGTGATTATCACTGGCAAGTGATCCATCTTCCTGGTAGATTCTCATTGAGATAAGTTCACACAGTTTTTACACATTTTGTTAAAATTTGTGATCATTTGAATGAGAATTGACTATTAGACTACTAAATGATATCAACTTTTGTGGGATACCTTGTATTCAAATACAGTACTTTACAATCTTGGGCCTGAAAGTGGAAAATTAGTAAAAGGGATAGTATATGGTTATACTCTTGATGCTGGGATAGATTGAGTATGCAGAATTGAGTGGATTTGGTTTAACTTCAAATCCTGTAAATATATCATCTGAGGATAAAAAAAAAAAAAAAAAAAAGAAGTTGGTGGCATCTTTTGGTCAGTGGTCATTTGTCTGCCATATTGAATTAAAGCCCTGGTCATCAAAAAAGAATTTTTCAAAATATGGTTTTGTTGGAAATTTTATGCGGATTCAGAATCATATAAAAATAAAGGGTCAAAAATGTACCAGTAAAAAGTTATGGAGACTTATATTGGGTCATACCATAACTACATTTTGCATTTTATCAAAATTTGCAAACACAACAAAAGACATACTTTATACAATGGGTCTGTTCAAATCATTCAGTAAAAATGGATCTTCACTTCAACAAATTTGAGTACCAAAATGGTAATATTTTGAGAGTAGAGTTTATTTCAACTCTCACATGCTGTGCTCATGGCAAGTCAGAACAATACATTGTTAACGTGTGTGATTAAAAGAGGAGATCTGCCTTAAAACTGATGTTGTGTTTATTCATAATAGCCAAGTGAGTCAATTCTCTTAAGCCCTTGCATTTGTAGTCAAATCAAAAAAAGTGAGCAGTTTTCTGGGGTGTCGAGGACCATAATGATGACCTACTGCTAAAAAAAAAAAAAAAAAAAATTGAAGACGTCATAAAGACAAGAAATATTTATACACCAATTAAAACATACAGTTACAGAAATCAGTTCATGAGTATTGCTAGATCAATTTGCCGATGTTGTGTTAGCTGGATTACTGAAACATCTGGCACCTTCACATTTGCAGTACTGGCAACAAGAAACTTGTTTCACATGGCATAGGCAGACATTACCTCTGGCACAGTTACAAGGCACAGGAAAGTCATCTTGAAGATTTGATGCACTCACTATAAAAGGCTTCAACTGTCCTATTTCATTGTCCACAAATCTATATTCTTGTGGAATCAGTGATATTTGATTGACAAATGACACATGCGGCCACAAGTATGTCTGGTAATATGCACGTCAAATGTGATGCTTCATGCTCTCACTGGTTGCCAGAAACTTCTCTAAGTCAAACTGAAATTTCTTATCATGATACACCTATCAAAGGTCATCAATTAGTGCATTTACTGCTTGAGGAAAAGTATGTGATTAAGAATTGTTCAGCATTTGCAATAATTTCAACTGTTAGCTCACTCCATCCAAATGAATGAAGCAATTCACCACCACCTTCTATGGTCGTCTGTAATTCTGCCACCTTAGTTGAGACCTTGCTAGTTGAGTCACAGCCGGTTAGAGCATGTAGTGCTGGTAAAACCTCTGGGTCAATTATATCAAGTGCCTCATGTACAGGAAAGAACTTTCTAGAAGTCCTTTTTCCAGAAAAAGGAACCAGAGTTCAGCAAGACTAAAGTATAGCAGTTTTGAATAATTGTATATGGCACAAACAAGAACATCCGTATCAGTGGATAAAATTACCACATATCTGTATTTGTCTATCTTAACAGCATGACTGAGATGGTACATTATCCTGTTGTCAGCTTCCTCATGAATGCATCACAAAAGAAGTTCTGCTTTGGCTGTGGAAGCTAAAATACATGTATTTTGATCAGATTTGTTACACCCTCCAAGATATATAGTTTTTCCACTAGTATCCTTCATCAGCAGCCACTTAATGAAAAACTACTGAAAAGAGACATTCTGTGACAACGGCCAGAACTTATCCATCTCAACTGGAAGTGCTTGATCATCATTTGAAACATCTGTGAGTATTCCTGCTTGCTTAACTCTGCAATTTTGTTCATTTCCTTTTATAAAGAGATATTGTCAAATATTTTATGTGAAATCCATAGATATGTGTTATCCAATGAAATAATTTGTACTATTATGTATAGTGAGTAAGCATGAAAGCAATTAAGTCCCAATTTTCAAATTCAGATTGATATTTAGTATTTTTTCAGGAATTATAGCAATTTGCAATGTCAAGAGATTATTTGCAAGAACTAGAATTTAGTATTATGGCTCATAAAAAAGAACTAACAATGAATGAAAAGAACTATATAATCAAAGAAATTAGCAAAGGAAAGTCTTCGCTTCAAATTTCTAAGGATTTAAAAAGGGATCATCGAACAATCAAGAAAATATGTCAAATGAGAATTCAACCAAGGAAAAAAGTCTCAGGCTGAATTCAGGAATTTAAAAAAGCGAGATCTATCACATATTCAAAGAGAATCAATAAGAAACGCAAATGCGTCAAGTGCGTTCATATTTGAGGCCGCTGGAGCTCCTATGGTGTCAAGGGAAACAAGGTGTAAAGCATTAAGGAAATTTGCTGATGTAAAAAATCAAATAAAGAAACCCATTTTAACAAAAAAACATAAGGAAAGATTGCAGTGGGCAAAAAAATACATGAAAACTGATTTCAGTAAAATGCTTTTTACAGACGAATCAAGGATCACTCTTGATGGGCCCAATGGATGGGCTCAAGGATGGGTTTACAAGCAACATGACTCAAGAAAATTTTTTAAATGCCAAGAAGGCGGTGGTGGGATCATGATATGGGCTGGGATTATTGGTAATGAGCTCGTGGGTCCATTTAAACTGAAAGACGGGGTTAAAATGAATTCCAAAAGTTACTGTGATTTTCTAGAGCAATATTTCTTTGAATGGCTTGATAACCAGTCTTTAGCCAAGGATAGATCTATGATCTTTATGCAAGACAACGCATCAAGTCATGCATCAAAGTTTACTAAATCCTGGTTGAAAGAAAAGGGATTTGTTGAAGATTCTCTTATGGACTGGCCTTCAAATAGCTGTGACTTGAATCCCAGTGAGAACCTGTGGAGCATCCTCAAGAGAGATATTTATTCTAATGGAAGGCAATTCAACAGCATGTGTGACCTCTGGGAGGCAGTTAAAATTGCTGCAAACAACTTACCAGCTGCTAAAATTGCAAATCTAACATCAGATGTTGACAATAGGCTGCTAAAAGTTATTGAAAAGAAAGGGGCATTTGTGCAATAAATTTTAGAAGGTTTTATTTTTTGTTAATATATCTTTTATTTAAAAAAAAATGTTTTATTTATGTTTTTCCTTTAAGAAATTGATGGATTTATTCTAAAATCTTTTCATATTTTTTTACATTAGTTTTACAAGGTATAATAATGTAAAAGTATAAATAAAGTATAAAGTAAATAGTTGCAAATTAACTACTGACAGTCAAATTAGTCTGTTTTGTTTACTTAGTAAAATTTTTTCCAACCAAAAACAATAGTTTTCTCTATCACTATATATCTAAGTTAATAATATTAAGTAGAATCTAAACAACATCATAATAGGACTTTTAACATTAAAGACACAACTCTTTATAACAATTCATAACTTGCATATAATCTCTAGACGCAGTTTAGACTTTTGGTGGTATAAGTCAAATATGATGTCAATACATTCACAATCTTCAGCTAACCCTTGAAAGCTTGTCTAAAGGTGATCGGATAAGTCAGAATTTTTTCAACTTAGGTTTCTTGACTGGAACTCGACAGGCAAAACCCATGAAATCAAAAAAATTGCCATTCGTTTCTAAACAACATCAGGTAACTCTTCATGCATTTTTTCCTTGAGCATCTTCTTTAACTGATGCAAGGTCTGATTTGACTGGCTTGTGAAGATATCCATCTTTTGTTAGGAAAACTGAAGTAGATGTTAATTCAAATTCTAAGAGATCTCTCAATTCATAGTTTTGTTATCTTGCATAGTCTATGTATCTAATGAAAGACACAGTTTCCTTCTTGTAGTTTAAATAAGTCTGTATTGTTACGATGTCACTTGTACAAATCAAGATACCGCTGGTTCAATTCACCGTCCTTGCTTTCTAAACATGTCACAACATATATCTGTCTCCCCTTTTCACTGATTCAGCCCTCTTTTATTAGGACAACACTGCAGTTGACCAACCAACTAGTGTTCTTTGCTTTTATTCTCAGTTACCCAGGCAAATAGCCTCCTCCAGTTCAACCAATCAGCACACGACTTGCTATTGGTGGAAGCATGCCAAACTGTACAAAAACCCTTGTTACCGCACATACTGCTAGATGGGAGAGTAATGCCATTTTTATGGGGCAAACTTGCCGATGTCACGTGCCGCCCATTAAGGTAAGACCCTTATTTTCCACTCTGGCTTGCTTGCTTCTACGGGGCTGTTTACCACACTTCTTTAAATCATACATTTGTATAGTTGATGTAGTTTGCTTGGAAGTTCTTGTGTCAAAGAGTCTTTCATTTTTATCAACTAACCAAATCTGGTAGAAGTTTTGGTAGGGATCTTCTAGTTTTAAACACTGATGAAAGAAAGTTTTTGATTCAAGATCAGTTTGTGAGCTGGTGACAATATTGGTCAGTTCATTAGAATTTTTAGGGTCAAAAGGATTTCCATGTTCGGTGACATATTCTATAACTGCATTAACACATTTTTCATCAGTGACAGTTTTACTTGTGTATGCAGTACATGCTCATCATATTCATTCAACCAACACCATTCCTGCAAAAAGTTCTTGAATTCTCCCTTCTCATGCCTGTATGATATTCGATCAACATACAGCATTTTTATGCTGGAAGATAATGACAATCTCGGGGTTGCTCTTTGCTGGCTTATTGTAAGCTTTTTCAAGGGCTTGGTCCATAGCAACTGCACTTGCCTTTCTCTTAGTATATATGAATACAAATCCACCTGCCATAAATGACTTGTATATGGATGGAAATTTATCCTTTAAAGCTAGGCAATCTACATGGGAACCACCTTTTGTAATTGACATGGTCAAATGCAAAGGTATAGTAGTATACTTCCCCTAATGACTGAGAGGCGCAGATTTCAGTCTCCCTCATGGAATAATCTAGTGAGGTCATGGAGGATTCACGTAATACAGTTAATAAATCTATTCCAGTATTCAAATAATGGAATTCTTGAGCTGCCAGTTATTCTGAAATTGTTTGAATCTGCTAAAAGGTTTGCAATGTTATTTTTGAACCTTGTTCATGCCACACTAATCAAATCTAAATTGGGGTCAGCTACATGAAATAAAGATTGTAGCTGAGTAAGTTGAACAAAAAGATCTCTATAGTTGTTTGCAATGAAAAAGATAACTGAAGATGCTCCAGGAACTCAGCAATTATCGCCATTCCCCCTGCTTTCCTTGCATATAATGCCTACCTTCCATAACCGACTTGACAATTTGTGGACCAAAAACTTCATTGGCAACCAAAATGCTGCTGATTCTACTTTCTTCTAAGTACTTTCTGCAATATGAAATTCTTATTTTTTTCCATATGAAATCCCCCTATTCCAAGAATAATATTAGCAAATCTTTCTGGATGATTCAGCTGAAGCTCTCTAGCTAACCTATAAACTTCCTCATCAGACCAGAGAGGGCCACAAGACATGCTTCTCTGCTGCAAAACATCTTTAAAATTGACCATATCTGTGAAAATAGAATCATACTGTCACAGGATGTGAGATTATAGGAGTAAATTGTAATCTTGTAATCAGTTTTGTATTGATTGCTAGCATACTATTGGCAGCATTGAAGGATGGAATACCACTAAAATCGACTGATGTCAGGATAGACATTCTTGAATTTACAACATGACTGTTTAGAATCCAAGCTTTGTACCACTTGGAAGCTACTTGATCTTTGGAAATTGTAACTTTTGTATGTCGCAAAATTTTCAGGTATTTCAGCTCTAGTTGCAAGTTTTCACCTCTCACAAGCTTTTGACACTAACATTTGTTCTAAAGATTATCTCTTTGTGATTACCTCTGCAGATACCTTACTTATCGGTTGTGTTCATCTTCACCATGATTGTTCTTTGCATTCTTTTCTTCAAGTCTAATTACAGTACCAAAACAGAACACATTAACAAGCTTCAAGTTACAATTAAAACTCAACAGGATATCATTAAGCTGAATACTATACTTTGTAAAGCAATGAAATCAAAAATTATACTAGCTAAATAAATCCAATAAATATTTATTCTACAACAAATGACCCAATAAAAGTCCTCATAACTTTTTACCAGTACATTTTTGACCCATTATTGTTATATAATTCTGAATCAGCGTACAATTTCCAACAGAATAGTATACAACATACCCATATTTTGAAAAATTCATTTTTTGGTGAACAGAGCTTTTCATGGCTGTCAAAAAAGACATCACCAACTTTTTTTTTTTTTTTATTAATCCCCAGATGATACATTTACAGGATTTGAAGTTAAACCAAATCTGCTCAAATCTGCACGCTCAACCTATCCCAGCTCCAGCAGTATTAGAAATTAAATTAAGATGGCAGAATCATTTAAATGTAGTTTTTTGGCAGACAATAGAAAATGTGTCACAGAAATCTGAAGACATACTGAAATAGCAAAAGATGCCTCCCAAAAGCTAAACAATGTATTAAGAAACAAGAAAATTTCATAAGAAACACATGCTGAATGACTGTAATGTCAGTCCTATATGGCACTGAATGGTGGAGAATTTCCTCACAGATGAAGAGCAGACTTTAGGCAATGGAAATTTAATGATACAGAAGGATGTTGAGAATACTGTGGATGGAGCAGGTGAGCAACAAGGAAATTCCAAGAAAAAGGAGACAAAAGTGATACTTGAAATTTCTGGGAGACAATAATGAAAGAAGGATTGAAGAATTTGACACAGGATGTATGGCAAGCAAAAGGAGCAGAGGGAAACATTGCATAACCTACCTAATGAGCTTGTGTAAATGGAAAAACATTGCTTACATCCACAAATGACAGGAAATTATGGAGGGCCATGATCTTCCATGACTTAAACGGACATAGCACATAAAAGAAACAGGTATATATATATATCTAATTATTACTAAAATGTTATTTTTAGTGGATAAAAACATGTTTGATTAATAAATGAAAAATCTATTCCTAATATATATATATATGACACGTTCAGAGGATGAGAGGTGTATTCAACAACAGAAAAATTGCTTTTTCACTGCAAATTATTCATTATATCATATGCAAGTATCTTATAAAAAATTGGAACTGATGACACAATATTTCAACCTCAATTTAGGTTTATAGTTCATAACCATGCAATGAGATGAGAGAATATCATTACATTATTGTTACATAATTATAATGAAATCATTAAAGTTTTTTGTCAAAAGCATTTTTATTTTTGGTCATATATTAATTAAAAATTTTCCTTTTTACAAGCTTTATTTCTGTAATGGAATAAGATTATTCTAAATTTCAGAATTTCACTATTTTCCATTAAAATGACTGGAAGAAAGTGATCTACAAACAACAATGGAAAAGAGAGGTAACAAAGTGTAAACGAAATAGCTCCAGTTTGTTCAACTTAAGAAACTTAGCATTGAAGCCAAAGTATTCTAAAATGTTGCCAATAACAAAGGAGAAAATCAAAAATACCTAATAACAAATCGAATATAGCATCAAAATTTATATTATTTTTATGTATTTGTTATGTAACTAAATACATAATTATCAGCAATGTTTCTGTAAAATTTGATATTTCCTGTAATAAATCTTCTATATATATAAAACTGACTGTGTGCGTGTGTGTGTCTGCGTGTGCATGTGTGTTTGCAAACTACTTGAGGACCATAAGGCATATTTCCACTAAATTTTGAACATAGATTGTACTTAATACTGGGTGTGTCTGGGAAAAAAAATTAGTCATTTTTCAAAAATCAATAACCAATAATCAATAAATATAATGTTTAAATGTGAATTTCCATTAGTTTGGTTGTTTTTAAACTTTCAGACTTGAAGTCTAAACCCTAAGGCCGATTTTAATGAAACTTGATAAGTGTATGCAACTTACTGTCACGCTTATTATACGCTATGTTGATTTTCATTTCTCTTGACACTGGGACCCCCAAAAAATCCAAATTGCTTCGATTTTGATGAAATTTTGCATGTTTGTTATGCTCTTACAATGAGATAGAAATCGGTTGTCAGATTTTTAAAAATGCATGAGGGTGCCCCAGGATGACCCTATAAACCCCTTGATGCCTCAATTGCTTTTCAAGTGTATTTTGTAGCAGTATTCCAATTCCAACGAAAATTTTAGTACATATTGAGATTATATCGAGTAACTGAAGTAGTCACTTGGAATTCACTGAAAATCAAACTGGGACCCCCACAAGTTAGGGAACCTCAAAATTTTCAATAAAGTCTACAGCCTTGGCCATAAATTTGATTAAATAGAAAACTTAAAAGATGTGCTTTATTATTTCAATTACTATTAGTCTTAAACCTGTCCTTTGGCTTGAAATTTGGGACCCCTAGTGTGAACCAAAGGGACCCCCAAATTTTCAAACTGCTTCGATTTCGACGGAATATTACATGTATGTTACAATCTTAAGATGAATCAAAAATGATTATCAGATTTTGAAAACTACATAAGGGGCCCCCAAGATGACCCATGAACACCTTTCAATTGTAGTGGTTAGCAGCATTCTGATGAAAATTTGCACATAATTTGTGTTTAGATCAATCAACTCAAAATCAAAACTGACATCCCATGTGTCATAAATACATTATGAAAAATATCAGTTTTTCCCATGGATTTCCCATTTTGGTATTGAAATAGTTTAGTTTACATTAACTTGAAGGCAAAAAGTATATCCTTCCTTAAGAAAAAAACAATAAGTGCAAACGAAAGTGTGCACCAATGAGAGAAGTACATGTAGGTATAAGACGCGTGTGCGAGATCAATCAAGATGTGTAGTGTGTACAATTAATTTTGCTCCATGTGCAATGATTGAGTTATGTAGTGCATACTATCGATTTTGCTTCACGTGTAGTGTTCCTTAGTGCTATGTGATGAAATAAATGCAAAAAATCTCATTCGCATCAAAGTTGTCATCCAGTAAAAAGGTAGGCTGCCTTCATGCATGTATATTCTGAATTTTTGATACGTTAAATTTAAATTTGTGAAAATCATTAAAAAAGTTTAAGCATGAATGCCAATTTTTAATTATGTATTTATCATCTTCTAATCAGTGCTTAAATAATGCTTACTCTCATATTTGGAAACTTGAGCCATAAAGTTTTGACAGTTTTATTCTGAAAAATGCACTTATAATAATGTAAAGACTCTTTGGATTCATTTATAATTATGCTGAACTTAGCATGTATGTTTTAACGTTCATAGTGAGTAGGTTTCTAGCTGCACGTTAATTTTTATTTTTATCACTAGAATGTTTTTTGGTAGTCTATTTTTAGATAAATCCTAACTTTACAAGTTTGCTTATAATTGCTTACCACATTCCCGTGGTCTCCCTTATAAACTTGCATTTAATTTATTGTGACTATATTTCCATTAATGTGTATAATATTCTTGCTTTTTAATTGATTACTTAATTGTTATTCAAAAAGCTTAGCCAAACCACTCCAACTACAGCCTGATAGTAATGCCAAGAAAGTGAAATCCTTTGCTTGGACGTGCTACTACTACAGCCAAATGCATGAAAGCATGGAGAAGAAATGCTTTGCAACAAGAAGCTCAAATTAGACTGATACAAAATGCTATTTGTAAAGCTAATGCAAGGTCAGCAGAAATTAATGAGCAACGGTTAACTAGACGAAGAAGGAACGCTGCCAGAACTTCTGCTACTCGAGCTGTCAAAATTAAGGGGCAAAGAACAATTCTATATGGTGTTTGTGAACATTGGTTTTCAGCCTTGGCACGGCTGCTAGGAGAAGTCTTTGATGAATTTCTTCTCTTTCCAATGCATGTTGTTCATTCGATGTAGTTTGAGAAAAAGCTGTCAAGAAAACATTTCTCCTCAACAATTTTCGAAGATTGATTGCGATTAATGTACTCTTCATTTGCTGACAATTTTTTTTGTATCTTCTGTAAAAAAAAACAACTCTCTCCTGTTATAAATATTTTCACACTTCATGTCATAATTTTTCGCCATATAAATAAGAGCCACTAAAGAAAAATCTTCTTTATTTTAACTTTACAGATTGGATGAGGTTCATAATCTTTTTTTTTTTTTTTTGAATAAACCAAGGCAATGCTGCTAGTTCTTAATAAATATTATTATTGTTATTATTTTACTTAAGAGTAAGATAGTCCTACATTTACAATTCCTACAGCTATGAAAAGAAATGTTAATCAAAACTGCCTAAAAGCTTTAAGCACATATTGCCACAAAATTATCAAATGTTGAATATGCCCCTCTTCCACTGAAGGTGTTGTGTGTGTGTGTGTGTGTGTGCGCGCACGTGCCATCTGTTGGTCTTGAGAGACCATGGATCTGTACCTGAAAAGTTGTACATCAGTTTCTGATGACAGCCCAGCATCAGTTATGACTGTACAGGCCCATATGAAAGTGACAGACGAATTCACTCTCGTGTGGTCATGTGTGACGTCATGAGCTGCGGTGCGATTTTTCCTTCTAGCGTCTTATATGCACATGTTTATCGTTGCATGGAAATCATTCATGTAAACAATAACAGACTATCATCACTGTCTTGTCCATATATTGCTTAATATGTTGTACAGTAATTAACATCTTTGATAATGACTTATGTAAGCTGAAAGCTTAGATTGGATTAAAAAATATGGATCAATATTGTGATTTTCTTTCTTCGTTTATTAAGCTTATCAGACATCATGAAAAGAATTTACATAAAATAAATAGACAACAGTTGTCTATATTATTTAATGAAACATGTATGAATGAAAAAATGCTGCCTAAATACACACAATATATATATATATATATATATATATATATATATATATATATATATATATATATATATATATATATATATATATATATATACACACACAAAAATATGATTAATTATTTAATTTCAATTAAAATCCCACGAACGCAGGTGTTCCTCAAGGCTCCATCCTAGGCCCCACTCTATTCCTTATCTACATAAATGACCTTCCTGATGCCATAAATTCCCAAGTTGGCATCTATGCAGATGACACCACAATTTATTCCTGCCTCAAAAACAAATCTAGTGTCATGGACAAAACTAAACTGGCCGTGCGTCTCAAAAAGGACCTCCAATCGGTTGTGAACTGGGGCAAGAATTGGCTGGTCAACTTCATCGCTTCTAAAACAAAACTGCTCTCTATTAATCCTGCCCTCCATTAGAATGTCTGACGCTCAACTTCTCGAGAGCAACTCTCTGCGGCTGCTCGGTCTCATGTTGACTGCTGACCTGAGATGGAATAAATACATTGAGTCAATTGCTTCGTCCACTGCCAGGAAAGTTGGCTCCCTGTGCTGCGCCAGGAAATTTTTTCCTCCCTGGAATCAATCCTCCAGATCTACAAATCAACAATTCGCCCTTGATGGAGTATTGCTGCCATATATGGTCTGGTGCCCCTTCTGTTTGCCTCGGGGTTCTTGATAGGCTCCAGAGGCAAATATGCAATGTAGTTGGCCCTGCTCTGGCATCTCGTCTACAGTCACTTTCTCACAGATGCAGCATCGCTTCCCTCAGTCTGTTCTACAAATACTTTCATGGCAATTGCTCCGAGGAGCTGCATTCGCTGGTTCCCAGACGTCATGAGTTCACGCGCCCTACGAGGATGGCATCCAGCTCTCACCCCTTCACTGCCGAAACTCCTAAAAGTAGCCGTCTCTTCTACTTCAATAGCTTCATGTCTCACACCTCTCGCCTGTGGAACTCCCTTCCCTATTCCAGTTTCCCTGAGAGCTATAATCTCCAGCTATTCAAGTGTAATGTCAATCGACATCTCCAGTTGCCTTGATCTATCCACTACCCTCATCCTCTCTTCTATCACTCCTATCTGATCTTGCTCTAAATTTTCTGTAACCCCTTGTGTCCTAGTGGCTTCCCGCCTTGCTTGGGGGTGAAATTTAAAAAAAAAAAAAAAAAAAAAATATGCAGATTATCAGATTTTTTTTTTTTTTTTTACAGTGCTCACTATCCAAAATGTAAATTTTGTTTTTTCACAGTTTATTAAAAACGTGACAAGCATATGCATAACTAAAATTTTACAGTGATGGAATTGTAAAAAGAAACTTAAAATTAAGTCAGTTTTGTTTTTCATGTGTATTTAACATTATCTATTTTGGAGCAACTGAATATCCTTGGAAAGGAATGTTTTACTACTATACAAAGCTCTTTCAATAATAGACAATAGGAGAACAATGTTGAAATATGTGTGGAAACTGAAGGATAAATCCAGTAAATCTCCTGTCATCAAATAGGAGATTATAAATACAGTACAAGCTTGAATATTAACATCTAAATCTTGTGGATTATCCTTGCAAAAAAAAAAAAAAAATTCCAAATTATAACATTCCCTGAGCAGAAATGCATTTTCAATAACAGATTAGAGAGAGTTAGCAAATGTAGACATGTGGACATGTTTTGTGAGCCAGTCAGCTAATAGAATTATATATAATAAAAAGGCTTAAACACTAATATTCCATGGTCATAATTTATTCCATTGGAATCGTAAATACGATCCAATTCATCAGACCTACAAATTCAAAAAAAAAACATATATATATATATATATATATATATATATACGTGTGTGGGAGGGGAGATAAAAAACGTGTGGGAGGGGGGAGATATAAAAACGTGTGTGCCGGTTATAATTATGAACTGAAAGGAAATGATGAAGATGTGAGAACACTGAAATTTAAAATTTTTAAATTTAAATCCCCCACCCCAGACATTTGAGCTGTTATCATTCAGTTTCCATATGCTTTTATCACTTGTGATAACAGAAGATATGCCAAGAAAGGTGAAATGTTGTAAGAAACCTGGATGCAAATTTATTGTGGATGATGTAACAATCAAAACAATGCATATATTTTTGCCTTAGTAAATTACTTTTTAAAGAAAAACTTCAAATTTCAGCATCCCCACATCTTCAGCAGTTTCTTAGTACATAATTATAACTGCTGCCCACATTTTTATACCTGCCTCTCCTACACACACAATTCCATGAACAAAAACATTTAGTCTGAGATACTCTTTCAAGAAGACAAAACTTGTCCAACAGAACTCTTGCCATTTTGACATTCATTTACGCAACAATGAATGATTATTTGTTATTTAGAAAAGTAGATCAATAAAATTAATTGACATAATGTCTTGTTTTTAATAACATGTCCTAAATTTTATTATATATATATATATATATATATATATAAAAAAACAATGATCATTGTTTGCACCCCCCTGAAGAAACGTTAATTTTAACGTTTCTTCAGGTGGCAAACAATGATCATTGTTTTTTTAACGTTGAAATAATATATACAACTTTGTAGTGGGTATTTACATGTTCTAATGTAACAGTGCATAATAAATATTTATTGCTCTACTTTTGTACTGAGCCCTGTTTTAAATTAATATTTTGAATGTTGAAATTTTATTCTTCGTTCTTATATATATATATATATATATATATATATGTGTGTGTGTGTGTGTATGATAAAAATATAGTTTTAAGACATGATATATATTTATGAATATCAGGGATAGTGTGTGTGGTCAGAAGATCGCATGAAACATACCTGTCACCACACGATTTTGACCACATTTTAAAATTTTTGCACCTGATGATTGCATTATGTGACAAAACTCAGAGCTGTGCCAATGTGGAAGAAAAAAAATGCAAATTTATTATTAGTATAAATTTTAGCTCTGTTATTATACATCAACTACTGTTTTATTACCACCAACTCTCATTGTGTGTATGTATATATATATATATATATATATATTATATATTTATTTCCATTTCCTGGATTGTATATTCAAGAAGTCTTATTAGAAAAATATGCACTCTCCAGCATATTTCTAGAATTGGGAACTGCTTTTGAACACAGTTCAAAAGCATTATTCAAGCTTTGCTTGACCAAGAGCTTCTTCTTGAACAAGAGGTCAAAGTATGTCAGATCTGATGATGGTTTCACCTAGGGGAACGCAGGTTCAAGTCCTGCCGAAGAGCACATATTTTTTGTAATAAGATTTCTCCAATATTCAGGCCAGTATATATATTTTGCTACTGGTGAGTGAAAAAAATGTATATTTATTAATATGTACTTAATAGCTCTGTTATATTGCCATGAGCACTATTTTATTAACACCATAACTCAATAAGCTATATATATATATATATATATATATATATCTTTATAATATAATGTATAATTAGTAAATATCATGATCATTAGGCTTGTAGAGATACCATATGAACAGTATCCATAGTAGCAGTGGTGTGCAAGACAACCTGACAGGGCCCAACCCTCTCCAAACTGGTTTTAATTCAGAGGTTTTCCTTCTCCCAGACTGGTTACTAAACAAAGTTATAGGCCCCAGTCTGTCCTATTTACCCATAGCTGAAGTGTAGGAGAAAAGATATATTCATACCTTTCCTAAGGCTATTTGTGTGTAATTGAATTCTGAACTGCTATCCATTAAACTATTGCACATCTACAATTATCTATATATATAATATATAAAATGCATTACCAAATGATTGTAAATATTTAGTAAACCTCTGGGCTCCTTTTGCACTTCCAGTATTGTTTCAGTCTAATGTCCATTGTTTCTTTGTTTGTGTAAATATCTCATTGTACTAAAAAAAATATATTATATATATATATATATATATATATATATATCTCTTTAACTCTTTAACTATCCTCTCTCACCCCCCCCCCCGTTAAATTACAAAAACTTACACTACCCATCAATTTTAATCTCATCTTTCATTTCATTTCGTTGTTGGAAGTGTTACCTGATGATCCGGCGTCCTTTTAAAAGGACTCTGGTGAAATAAATTATTGTAATGGTACCTTAAAGTGGTCTGTTTTTCTTTTAAATATTGGCTCTGGATTTACATTGAGCTCTCGGGATTTCATCCTCCTTGGGATTACCTATACGGTTTACCAAGTTCTTCATAACTTAAATATATATATATATATATATATATATATATATATATATATATATATTTTGAGCTGATTAAGCATTTACATATCTTTTGGTGTATAGTGCATCCATATGTGAGAAAAAATATTCCTGCATATTTTTAGCTAATAGTAGATTAACAAATAAGTTTCTCTGGAATGAAAGAATATATAAACAAAAACAAATAATACTGCAATCAATAGGCAATGAAAGTTGTTATGATGAGTGAAATGACAATCAGTAAGAAAACATCAAGACAATATCATGTAGGCCACAAGGCAAATTGTAAACAGCACCAACCAAAAATATACTTTGTATAAGACAAAATATTACTGAATAGCATCACAGTAGTCTAAGCAAATCAAGAAAATATTTGTATACTCTCCATGTAGCTTGTTGGTTCAAACATGTCATACTTCATAGGAATAGCTTCATATTCACATGGGTAAAAACATACACAGAAATAACATTAAAAGCATGTTAAATTGTAAATTAAAATCATACAATTTGATTTATTTTTGTGTACTGGTGTGTGCATGTATTTTAGTTACAAGTGTTTTACGGTTGCATGTGATAAAAGGAAGAAGTCACTTTCTATTATAACAAGCAATGTGCTAACAAGAAGAGATGGATGTCTTGACCTTCAAACAGTCGGTAGCGGAAGAGAATGAATTCAGAGTTTTTGGCACAAAATCAGTTTTCAGGCAGGAAAAGTTTGTTGCATTCTGGGAGAAATTTTATTATTTTGGTTTATTTTAAATAATGTTTAATATCATTTGTTTTATTTTATTTACAATATTCATTATTATTAATTTTATTATTATTATTAATATTAGTAGTAGTAATAATAATTATCATTATTATTATCAGTATAATAATATCATCATCCCTACAATCTCAATACTCAGAAGTTTTGTAATAAGCATTCAAATCTGTCATGTTGGAGATCAGGTTTCAATTCTCTCTTGGATACTCAAAATCAATTTTAGATCTTTACTTTTCATCTGTTTTTGTCTATCAAGTAGATGAGAACAGATTTGTGTTCTGAGGTTCTGTTTATCAGCATTTTCACTGTACAAATGCAGAAAAAAAACGAAACAAGAAACTGAAACACTGAATATTGACAATTTGAGAGTATGTGAAAAGAAATGAAAAACAATACAAGTGATGATTATAGAATTGGATATGCAAAATGAGAGAAAAATATGTATAAAAATAAAGCAAGGGTGTGTTGAGGCTGTGAGGAAACACTTAACAGGTAACAGATTGTTCTCTTAACAATTAAGAGAGAACAGGCAGAAAAAGGAGACAGGAAGAAATAAAAAAAACTGAATAATGATGAGTGAGGCCACTGCCTCACAAATCCCAGAAAGGCGGATAGTAACTTCTGGAATGAAATGTGCCAAAGGAATGTCTTTACAAGAAAATAAATATCAAATGATAACGAAGCAAGTCTTGGCAAAAGCAGACTGCTGTTTTTCCTGTCACTTTAATTAACATGAGATGGTTGACAAAGACATGGATCTGGACAAGTTGCAGAGAGGCCTGTAATCTGGATATGCCAAACTATTTTGTTGCTAACAGAAAAACCCCAATGTGACTGTTTTTGACAGACATATCTACATATGACTCAGGGCCTCTTTTGTATCTGTACTTCATTGCAAAAGAAACTGTATTTTGGCAACCATCCATGTTCTGGTGAAACCTGAGACTGACTTCTTTGCATCTACATCAGAAATCAATGAAGAAGAAATAAAAAATGTTGGTTCCAATCCTATATAGAATGATTGCAAAACACTTTACTCTCCCTAATTTGTAGGCAGAAGCATACAAATGCATGCTGGGATTTCTTCCTAGCCAATAAATTAGGCCAGTTCTTGGTTTCATATCACTAAGTCCTGGTCTGTCTTTTTTTTAAAATCAGAATGCTATGCTCACTTATCCAAATTTGCTCTTGTGTGTCAACCCCAATTTTTCGTTTGTGAACTTTTTGCCATATTACTGTTGCTTTGCCTTTTTACTGTTAATTTGCCATGCATATATTGTTTGCTATCTTTATATTCTTTTTTTTTCTTGTTTATTGCAAACTTTGTCAATTCTGTTTGTTGGGCAGTTTTGCCATTAGTTACATTTTACTATGGCCACTCACTCTACACAAAATACAAGATCCAGTCAGAAGATAGTATGGATTTGGAACACATAAAAAACAGAGAAAAATGGACTCATTGGTTCAGAAAATGAACAAGTAATGTAATGTTCCCTGAAGGGCGCAGTATATGCATGGGCAGACTTACTGACCTTGCTACTCAGTAGTATCATAGTAGCAGAAGTAATAGTATTAAAATTATATAGCAAAGAAAACGGCAACTTACCTTGTCAAACCAAGCGACAGCGTGTCGCGTGTATTCCATGACAGAAAATGTGGCGAAAAAGAAAATTACTTACGAAACAAAAGGGCACGTATTCCGCATGACATGCTGAAGATGGACTATTTGAATTAAAAAAACAAGTCCATCGCAGGAGTCGCTATAAAAGTATTTTGATATGCAAATTACTGAACATCCTCTCCCAGCTGTTGACGAATGTAAAAAAATTCTTGGCTGATCATGTTCTTGAATCAGGAGGAAGAAATTCGGGTATTTTGGCTACCGTGTTTGTTGGAGAATGAGTTATTTTTCTGACTGGTTGCATGCATTGTGATTTGTGAGATAGTACCTGCGAATCGAGTTTTTGGCATTTCTTTCTCTGGCTTGCAGTTCTGAAGTTGGAAAATCCCAAGACTAATTTCCTGTTTGTGGAATATGTCCTTGTCTGAGACATAGATGAATTTGGACCATTTGAATCTAGAATCCTAAACATGGCTTCTCCAGAAACAAAGAAGAAGCTCCATATTATATGTAAGACCCTGTCTTTTCATTCTCCTTTCAATCTGCTTGCTGTTTATGTATTATATTTTTCTCTGCACAGGACACATGTAAATATGGATATATAGTTTTGTGTATGCCTTAGGGGGTATAAAACCCTCTCTGAGTACAAAACATTTTTGTCGTTCCTTTTCCTACCAGCCATTCCATTCTGTCCATGAACTACAGTGTTATTATATCAGAGATATAATAATGCCCATAATGCAAGAAACACAAAAAGGAAAATAAACCTTTCTTCCAAGCTCTCCCTCTATACTGCCTAAACCTCAACAAATGATTTTTTGCACTCTAAAACATACCCAGGTTCTGAGTGCAGGAGTGATCACCTCCCAGTCAGATGTAAATTAAGGGTAAAATTAAAAAAAAGTTAAAGAAGCCCAAAATAATGCCTAAAGTACAGGGTCTGGCATAAATGCTGTTACAAAATTTCAAATGAATTTGGCTTCTAAATTTTCGGTCATTACTTTGTTATATATAGTTTGGTACTTGTCCAACAACATATACTATTTGTCTTTTTTTTTTTTTTTAAAGCGTTTTAGTATTTACTCGCAACAATGTCTACAAAAATTAAAATATGTAATTGAGCAACATGAAAACAGACCGACTCGACCTATGATTTCTAAAGCTGGAAAACAAATTAAGTAGCTCTTGGGATTTGTATGGATTGATTGTTGGATAAAAAAAAAAAGAAAAAAATGAAGAGAAACAAAACAGCAGGACCAGGTGAGATTTTAATAGAGATGTTGACAGACTAAAATGATTTGGAGAGCATTAAGGTAATAAATAAAATGGGTAACGTCAGTGAAAAAACTGAAAGACTTGAGTAGATCAATCTCCATAGCATTGCTAAAGAAACAAGGTGCAAATAAATGCCAACACCATTAGACAATAAGCTTTATGAACCACATAACTGAACTAATAATTATGGATCTAATGAATAGAGCTCTTGGCAGTATTAGGTCAGAAATAAAGCAAGAACAGGATAGCCTTGTTCAAAACACTGGTACAAGAAATGCAATTTCTATGATCGAAATACTATCAGAATGAGCAGTACAGGTGTAGAAAGATCTATATTTATGTTTCCTAGATTACACAAATGTATTTGATCAAGTATGACACAAGGAGCTTCTTGACAAGAAAGTGTTATTTACATAGAAAAAAATATTCATGAAACCTCTACTGGGAATGGAGACCCTGCATGCTGATAGAGAATGAATTTAGGGAATACACAAAAATAGAAAGAGGTATGTTTGTTTTTCTCTCTCACCAGATTTATTTAACCTGAGCAGCAAGATGATTCTAAGAGGATATAACAGGATTTAATATTAGTAGATGTAACCATAACAACAGACTACAGAAACAACACTGTGCTGATGGCAGTAAGTGAAAGAATTACTTGACAAGTTAGTTGAGGAAAAGAACTACTAATCATTAACTGTAAGAAGACAGAGTTTATGGCTCTCAGCAAGAGAGACAGATCAAGCTGTGAATTATATATCAGAGATCAAAATCAAGCAGGTGCAGAAATGCAACTATCTGGGTATTTTAGCAACAAATGATGTTAAATGTGACACAGAAACCTGAAGATAAATAGATATTTAGTGAGAAACTGAACAGAGTATTAAAAGAATCAAAAGATTGCTGTGTCATATATAATCTCCTCTATAGCAATAGATGCTGGATAATTTCCTCACAGATGAAGAGGAGACTTCAAGTAAAAGAAATAGGTTTCTACAGAAAAATACTGAGAAGAACATGTGAGAATCAAAGAAATTGTAAAGAGAAAATCTTGCTATCAAAAAGACAGAGATGAATTTTTTGAGATATATAATGAGAAAAAAAGGCTTGGAGAATTTATCACACAAGGCATATTGAAGACGAAAGGAGGAGGAGAGGAAACAGCAAGTGATTTACTTTATTTATTTGGTTTTTACAGCTTAATTCATTGTGGACTTTATTTAAAGCCAAAGCATATTTTGGTTTGCAAGAGTAATTTTATTTTTGCAAGTAAATATTGAATTAACAATTTTTTGAGAATAGCAATGATTTTTCCAAATACAAGTTCTACTATTTGACCCATAGCTGGGGAGAGGAGATTCATATCTTTTCCCCCCCAAGAGTATTTGCATGTAAGTGAATATAATGAAGCCAGCTGAAATTCAAATCAATCTCATTCCAGTCCACTATCCATTACACCAATCGTACAGAAAATAGATTTTCTGCCATCAATACAATCATTGTTGTCAAGAGTCCTGATGAGCGATTAAAAAAAATTCCAAAACTCCGAGTTGACCATCAATAGGTACTGAATGTTTTTATACTACTTAATTGAAAACATTCAAATAGTGTATATAATTTAATGTATATTAAAAATTAAATATTTTATATTTCAATAATTATTGCTCTAACCTAATATTGAGCACTTTATTAGTGATTCTGTTATATTTAATATACATTAAATTATATACACTATTTATATTATTCGGACTATTTATGCTCATCTGCGATATTTATCACAACGTTTCGGTCATTGTACTCTCTGGCCTACTTCGGGTGGTTGGAATGTCGAACTGAACCCTTTATTTCGCTTGCTGGGGTAGTTTGACATGCTATGTCTAATGGATGTCAGTTATCTTCTGTTAATTCACCTCTCCAAGTTTTCCACTGCCTTAACCAGGTATTGAACTAACAACAATTTGGATCCTGTCACTGGATCTAACCAATGCCTTTATCCACTATGCCAGGTCTCCTCATGGACATCTGTGTATGAATTTCTGGGACTTATAAACTTAATGTCTTCAGCAACCATTTTGTCTTCAGATTTTGTTACCTGTCACACTTAAGAAAACATCATTAAATTACATTTTTTTTATATTTTATATGCTCCTTATCACATATATTAAATAGCATAAACCTCAGGTATCTTAAAAGCAAGTACAAGATGTGATGGATAAATTGTTGTCTAAGTTATGCAAAAATGAAAATAACACTGACATCTCATTTTAACAGATGTATTTACCAAAATTACACAAAAATATCTTAAAATACTAAAAAGTAAATTTATTCAATAAAATTGCCATTAGCTTCAGCCACAGATGATTTGGAATCTCCTGCAACTCTTCTGGAAAGATTCCTCGTTCATGTTGGTGAATTCGGCCATAATCCTTGCCTTCAGTTCATCTTTGGTGTTACAAGGAGTTTTGTAGGTCACTTGCTCAACTGTGCCCCACACATAATAATAAAGGGGGTTGCAGTATGAGGAGTTAGGTGACCAGATGTAAGGGGTGATGTTGTCACTGAAATTGTCTGACAGCCATGACTGTGTTCTTCTGCATGTGTGGGATGGTGTTATTGCCTGACATAGGGTTTTCCAGCAATCACCCTCTTGAGCCCAAGGAAAACACTACCTCTTCAAGGCACTTGATGTAGGCCTCAGTGTTGTGTCTGAGGCTCTGTGGGAAGATGAATGGAGGCATAACATTGCCATCCCTAGTGATCACTTCATACACCTTCATAATCACCATTAGACTCATCCAACTCTTTCTGAATCCTCTGCAGAGTCTTCAGACCAACATCCAAACATACTGGAGCTTCCAGTACAAATGCCAAGCAGTACAGCATGCCATTTTCAAATTTCTCATAGACTGACCCTACTACACTGTGCAGTCAACAAAATCAAAAACAATGCACATGTGCAAAATTAAAAATATAAAAGTGGTGACAATTTACACATTGCGCCCTTTAAATAAGACAGATTATTTTTTTTAAATTCAAGATGACAAAGAATAGCTGAATGGAAAAATTACTTAATAATATCAGGCTGATCAGAAAAGATTTAATTTCTGTATATGTCTGCATCATTGATATAAATATTGTTACTAGAAGAAATTACTTATATGGTTTTATGAAAATAAACAAAACAGGCAATAAAATCAGTCATACCAGATCATGTGTGAAAGGAAAAGGAAGCATATCTTCTGCAATAAAACAAAAGTAATAAACAAGCAGCGGTGAATGCATATCAGCACAGATGCAAAAGAGGCACAGAGTTGCATGTGGAAAAGTCTGTCAAAGACAGTCACATCTGGATTTCATCGTTGACAGCAGAACAATTTGGCATATCCAGATATAGGTCTCTCTGCAATTTTTCCAGATCTAGGTCTTTGTCAACCATCTCGTATCAATAACAGGAAAAACAGCATTCTGCTTTTGGCAAGACTTGCTTTGCTATTATTGGAGATTTGTTATCTTGTAAAGACATTTTGTTGGTGCATTTTGTTCCAGAAGTTATGTACCACCTGCCATGTTGAGGTTTGTGTCAATTTTTTTTTTAATTTCTGTTTATTTTTGTTTCTTTTCCTTCTCTGACTGTTCCCCCTTAATTGTTAAGAGAACAATCTCTTACCTGTTAAATATTTCCCCCCAGACTCAACTCAACCCTGTCGTATTTTTCTACACAAAAGTACATGTAGTTTAATAGTATAGTGCATTGTAAAGATTTCTTGGGCCCAACCAAGAAGAGATTAAGGAAAATAAGTAATTGGTGTTTGATCAGATTTTGGCAAAGGGGGAGATGTAAGCTGAGAACATTTCAGCACCCGCTTACATATGGAAGGTACTGTTGAGAGGGCTACAAAAAAAGAATCCTATAAAAATGATAGTGACTCATTGCCTTCTTTGGTTAATGGTTTCTGGGAATGGCCTGTTAATTCTTATTCTATATTAATAGTTTCTTTTCTTGCGCTTATTGCTTGTGGAACTGTCTTCTGGGTTTTTTGCTTTCTAGTTAACTTTGATCTTCAATTTAAATGTAGTGCCAATCATTATTTTATGTCTTAATTCCTGTGTTTTTTTTTGTTCTCTTTCCTTAATAATGTTTTCATTTTTCTCATATTTTCTTACACTTACTAATCCATTTGTATCTTAGTAGCTTTATTGCCTTGCTTGAGGTGAAATGATTTAAAACAAAAAACAAATAAAAAGGGCCTATTTTTTTTTTCTAGCCTCAGAATTTTTCTAAAAGTTCAAAGACTTGATATTCAGATTCAGTCATTTAAAAAAAAAAAAAAAAAGAGGACAATAGGATTCCTAAGTTGAATGCAGCAGGAATTTGGTGGGCAGGGTATATTAAGATCATGTTTAAAGCAGTTGTCAAAAACTTCTTAAATACTAAAGGAAGATAATTGAAATTCAGCAGAAATTTCAAAAGATCTTCCTTTGCTTCATTACAATATGAACAGATTTAATCTGTGCAGAGCTTTTTAGATTCTGCCAATATCCATGCAAATTCAGGGAACAAGTAAAATTGCATAAAGTTAGCAAGCTTCTTATACAGTTATGTTTATGCTTCAAACAGTTCGTATGAAGTTAATTGTTATAAAAGAACACAGAAAGCAAAGATGTTTATCAGAAGAAAGGAATGATATTGCAGCTTTAAAAAAATAGCTTAGCTGTCACAACTGTCTTCAGTGTATTAAGAATCTTAATCAAATATTTTCAATGGATTTCAGATGCACAAAACAAACTGGAAAAATTTGAAAATTGTCCGGTATCTTTCGGATTTATTATGTATGCCAAATTGAAATCATTTGAACCATGAAAAAGGCACAAGAGAGAAAAATCAGAGCAAGATGAGTGCTTCATATAAAGAAAAACTAAAATTCCCGAGGATAGCAATAGTTTGTTGTTGTTTAGCTCTAGGATTTTGATTGGTTGATTGGCTATTTTCACAAATTGAATCTTTTGAGATTTTAAATTAAAATCTTAATCTGTGTCTGCTTTTTGAGTTGTTCAGTATTTTTCTTAATTTTGTTTTTTTACCACTTTTTTGTGTTTGATTTGTTTAATGTTTTATGGCTGTTTGAGAAAGAATGCTGGTAATTTTCTTTCACAAATAATCTCAGATGATTGAGGAGAAACAAGTTATTCCATTGGAATTCTCTGATTTTTCTTTACAAGCAGATAATGATACCTTAAGGATATGGAGCTAAAAAATGTAGCAATGTAATGAAATCAACTGAGATATAATACAGAGAAATACATGTGGATATGAATGTTTATCATTATTGCATGCAATATATATATATATATATATATATATATATATATGTGTGTGTATGTGAAGAGTGCTGAAGTGTTCTTGGCCAAAGAAGAGATTCCTAGAATGAAAAAAATTGTTCTGAGGTTTTGTCACATTTTGGGTAGTGGATTGGGATGGGAACATTTCAGTATCTATCTATCTATCTATCGATATATACATATACACAGACACACACACTATATATCTAAGTTCCACTTGCGCAGCTTCTTCCCATGAACCACTGCCCTGTGGAACTGACTCCCAACAGGATGTTTCCACGAAAGCTACAACCTTAACCTGTTCAAGGCGAGGGTTAACCAGTATCTTCCACTCCTTTAAACACAAATGGCCCCAAAAAGTAACCCTCTACCATGAGTGCCCCCACTCAGTCCTTGTAAAAGGTGAACCTTGCTATATATATATATATATATATATATATATAAATAATGATACACATATACCTATGTTTGTAGTGCAACTTAATGTTTCATGGTTTCCTAGGTTTATTGGAAAAAAGATTAATTCTCAAAAATATTAACGACCCCAACCTGCTGAACAAACACCTTGAATAGCTTGTACCCATAAAAAAAACGAAAAAAAAAAAACGCTTTCTCCTAAAACATTTTGTTTCTGGATAAATCTTTTTACCCAACTTCAACTGTTCATTAAATATTTTACATTAAATAGTTATTACCCCCCTTTAACCATTTAAATGTCTATTAATACATAACAGGTTACATGGTGTTCGTCTTTTCTTTAAATATACATCTTTTTCTTCTTGATTTTTACCTTCTCTGTCTATCTACACTTTTTATATTTTTTAAAATTTATATCCTCATATTATTAAACATTAGCTTTATATATTGTGCACTGTCACTCCCTTGGAACATAGAAATTATTTATAAACAATACAGAATCCACTGCACTACCCAATCCTTTTTATTCATATTGCTGGCTCATTACACTTCATAATTTCTTAACATAATTCTTGCCTCCCCACACCCAACAGAAAAACATGTACCATACAAACTTTAAGCTTGCATCATTTTTTTTTTTGCTTTGTTTTAACCGCTATCTTCCTCAATACATTCTATATTTGAATTTACACTCCAATAATATTTATTATTATTATACTAATTAATAATTTGTTTATTATTATCAATTATTATTATTTATTTTTTATTATATTAATTTTCAGCTTTGAATCATAGTATAATTTAATGTTCCTCCCATGAGATCCAGAATTTTTAAAAAACATCTGTAATAAATGGTTCAATTGCTATATGCGCCTGATGAATTGAGAAACCATGAAACTAAGTTGCACTAAAAACGTAGGTATATGTGTATTTATTAAAATATACTTCATAGCTCTGTTTAACTACATTGAGCACGGTTTTGCTTGCACCATAAATTAAATAAATATTTATTCGTTTATCTGCACATGCACAACAATGCACACATAGTTTCTAATACCTTTTAGTTTATATTCATAAACACACACACACACGCATGTGTGTGTATATATATATATGTGTGCATACATATGTATGTGTGTATATATATATATATATATATATATATATATATATATATATATATATTTGTGCATGCATGCAGGTAAATAATTTCTATATATGCATGGTACTTATGGGAAAGCACTAAATATCAGCGATAGAGCTAACATATTCAGTTGTATGGATACGAGTTTGTAACCCTGGGTTTCACACTCATATCCATACGACTGAACATATATATATATATAAATGACTCACAGAGTTAATAAGCCATAAAAATCAAATCTATCATTTTCCACAATTTCAGTTACCTGTAATCCATTGTAGAAATAATTTATCAATAAGCCCACCATTATGATGTGGCTTCCCTGTTTTTTCTACAAATATTTTCATAGCAACTGTTCTGAAGAGATTTTCCCCTACTTAGTGCCTAGACTATGGAAATTTAAGCGTGCTACTAAATTGGCATCTAGGTCCCACCGTTTTACTGTTGAATTAATTAAATGTAACTGCCACTTTTACACCAACAGTTTCTTTTCTTGCACTTCCTGTCTGTGGAACTCCTTTCCATTTACTTGCTTCCCTGATAACTACAATCTTCAAAAGTTTAATTGCAATGTCAATCGCAATCTTCTGTCTTCTTGAATCCTGTTCAGGTATTATCTCTTCCTTAATCACCCTATAGCCAGTCTTTTCTCTCACCTACATGCCTTGCTTGGGGTGAAATGATTAAAAAAATAAAAAATAAAAGAAAAAATTGTACTGTTTTATCACTAGTTATTGCTAATCTCTTGTGCCTAATATATAAACTCAAATTTAACACTATGTATGCATTAACTAGGAGTAATCACAGTGTGTGTATGTGTGTATATATATATATATATATATATATATATTAATACAAAGTTTTTCACTTAGCTGATTGGAGTCAGCATGCTGAAGGTAACACCAGAGTTTTATAGACAAACCCTTCAGTAATCCTCTGGCCACACGGCCATAAACAAATTAACCCACCCATACTTACCAAATATAGTCTTGGTTCCCCAAACAAATTCCTTGATATATTACATTCTAATAAACCTAACAATAACATTGTAGTCTCATTAGACATTGAAAGTGTTTACTAGTGCCTCTGTCAAAGAAACAATAGACATATTAATACAAAACCTATATAATCTTCCCATGGTCATCCCTCCAAATATTGTACCAACAATTTTATACAAACTTTTATCTTGCATGACAAGTATCGTTTTACAATCATAATGGTAACATTTACACAGACTGGCAGCATAGCTATGGGCTTTCCTCAGGGCTACAAATTATCTAATGTCTACATGACCAATGTAGGGAACAAAGTCTTTAATAATTTTGCCAAACCTTCTATATATACCAGAATTATTGATGACATTTTCATATTAATGGAAAACAGACAAAAATAAATACCTTAAAAGAATCTTTGAGAATGACTATTCTCCAATTCACTTATGAACTCAATTATTGATAGAATCCCTTTCCTTGACATTCTAGTAGATGCTAATTGTAATGATTTTATTACTTCATGATATAAAAAACACTACAAGCAAAAATTAATCTCTTAATTATAAAAATGAGTGTACTCAAATATATAAAATAGGAATGATAAAAGCCATGATTAAACATGCTAAAATGATTTCTACTTTGGACATATCATTTTATAAAGAATTAAGAAATGTAAAACAAACATTAATCAACAATAATTTCCCAAATCATGTTGCTGATGAAGAAATAAAAATGGCCTTTAAGAAATTCATATAAAAAAAAAAGAAAACAAGAAATCATCTTGATATCAACAAAAATAAAAAAAAGACCATTAAATTATTTTATTGTGACCTGAAGCATCCTAATTATACACAACATGAAGAAGCCATTGAAAATATAATTTGCCATTATAAAACGGTTAATGATCCTGACAAGTAATTCAGATTTATCATTCTGGTTAATAAAAAATTCAAAACATCTAATTATTACCTATTATTCAACACCTTAAAAATACACCAGTCAGTCAGTTACGTGCCATGCATGATACACACTTAGGCGATCATGTATCTTTTGATGCATAACTGATGAGGCAGATATTTTTTTCCTGGCAGTAGGTTGCCATTTCTTTCTGTGGCAGACCAGTTGCCATCCAAGGCTATAGAACCAGGTCTGTCCTGCTATTTACCCATAGATGTAATGGATTCAAGTGGAATTCGAACTCAGCTCTCCGATTCCCCAATTGGAGCCACTAAACATTACTCCACCATGCCTCCATACATAAAAATAATGTTTATAAATTCACATGTCCTTTGGTTGGTTGGTTGGGTTTTATGGCATATCAACCACTGTAGGTCATTTAATGCCAAATTTAGTTATATATATATATATATATATTATATATTAAATATATAGTACTATTAAACGTATAGCTGGCAACATTATTTTTTCAAAAACATTATCAGAGGCCTTGCTGTTGGACGTAGTTTATTATCATACCCAGGAAGCAGATGTAATTTATTGCCATACCCAGGCATGTACTTTGGGACATTGTATCACCAATACTAATAATCAAAAAACAATATTAAATTCTTACAGTGACCATAAATGCACCACACTCTCTTGTAGAATGATTTGCCACTTACTGAAATTTGTGAATAACAAATAATCAAAATACTATTAACATAAAATAAACTTTAATGGATAACACCAAAATATTATACAGGACTCATGGCAACAGGAAGACTCAAAATTCATTACAATATGAAAGAAACAACCAAGATTAAATATATTTGTCAGAGTTAGCTCCTCCTTAATTCCCAAATTGTCACTAGGGGTCATTCTCCCTATACTATAAATACTCGGTAACTTCTCGCCTCAGTCTCTTTTTCATTTCAGCGACTACAATGTAAGCTTTCTTAGAAGATCCGTGTCTTCCCATTTGTGGGAGATGCCATGAACATTATACACATAGGCACATACGTACGAACATTCAAAGGACAGACACAAATGTTCACACACACAAATGTCATTGTCTATGTCCATTATAAAATTGTTTTGTTTAATATATATATATATAAAAATGAAATGGCCGGACTTGAATTAAGTCCAATTGAAGATAAAGAAGACTAACAAAACACATATATATATATATATATATATATATATATATATATATATATATATAAAACAAATATATGTATTAAACAAAATTTTACAATGGACATAGACAATGACATTTGTGTGTGTGTGTGGGGACATTTGTGTCTGTTCTTTGGTGAATGTTCGTACATATGTGTATGTGTGTATAACGTTCATAGCATCTCCCACAAATGGGAAGATGCGAATCTTCTAAGAGAGCTTATGTTGTAGTCGCTGAAATGAAGAAGAGTGTGAGGCAAGAAGTTGTCCTGTATTTATAGTATAGGGAGAATGACCCCTAGTGACAATTTGGGAATTAAGGAGGTGATAACTCTGACATATTCCTTTATAGGAGATCGTATATTGAAGTTTGTATAGAAAAAAAAAAATGTATAAATAAATGATCTTCAGTTAAACCATTACAAATGAGGTCATTTCACTTCATTCCAACTCTAATTCCAGTAAACTAAAATGCCATAATTGAGTCAAATAACTCTTGCTTACTATACTGGTAACACCTGTTCTTGACAATAACTGAAATACTTGAATATAACAAGAAAAAACAGAAATTTTGGATAAATTATTCACAACTTCAACTGTGACATACAAACCACATTCAGATATTGTCAAGAAATAAAAATTTGCCAGTGAAATTTTTATAAAACTTGTTTGAATGACTTCTTGCTAACTAAATATGTCTTGTGCGTGTATGTGTATGCATAAAATTTCAGATAGAGTATATTAGTAAAAAGACAAAAGGAAAACTTATCTTATTCAATGTGTTTCATCCTTTCAGGGAGTTTATCAAGGCAAATGCATTACCCGAAAAACTTAAATTTGGTTGTGCACTATTGGGAGTTAAGTGCGAATTTGTAAAAAATGACTAATACTACTAATATTAGAAGTTCCTCCCGAATTGAGCACTGTCAATCATTGGCGTGTTTATTCACAGAATAAATACATAAAAATTCACCTTTCTTTCAATTGTGTGCTGATGGCTTAGGGGGAAATCTCCGACTGTTGCTGAATCAATCGGGTTTTGATCCCAGCTTGAAGCAATTGGATGTCTAGCCACACTGATGAGCTGAGATACAGCGAATATATATATATTTAAAAATTTCTATTTCCTCTTCCAGCATGTATATAATTTCATCAATAAGAACATTACTTTAGTCTGATGAAGTACTTTCAGAAAAGGAAATGCAATACATAGAATTTCTTTCATTTTGTCATTCAAAAGTCCGATATATATATATATTAAAAAGAGAGAAATCGCAAATGTTTTTGGTTGTAATGTTGTTTGTGTTTTTTTTTTTTTTTAAATATACATTATGCTTTATTTTCCATAATTTTGCAACACACGTTTCAGGTCTTGCAACCTTCTTCAGGCAAAGATGCACGTCCAGACACATACAGACGCACATATAAAATACAACTATAATAGTCTCATTCACATGTGAAAAATGGCTAATATAATGGAAGCATTAATAATAAGAATGACAAAGTCAACACAATATCAACTATGAACATGGCCACAATATTCTAAGTGTTTGAAAAAACAAAAAAACAAAAAAAAACAATAAAAAAAAACAAACACATTCCCAACATTCTAGATGCACATATAAAAAAAAAAAAAATTTACATATTCAGTTAAAAAATTAAAAAAAAAAAAATCCTTGATAATAGCGAACAGAATAGTTGAAAGTGTTCAGATATAAAGAACATTAAACATGTTTTTACACACTTTATGCCCAGAAAAGAAACTTAGGAATACAAGAAAAACTGAATAAAACACTTAATTGTTGTTCCTTGTCAACAGTCTTTAATGAAAATTGTACAGAAGAGGGTTGCTACCCAAATATGCAATTATATATAAGTAATAATACAACTAAAAAAATAAATAAAAAATGTGAAAATTATGAGAACTTAATGTATTTTTTAACTTATGATAAGCATTCTATTTCAAGGAGTATAACTGCAAAATCTGATAATTTCGATAGATTTAATCAAACATCTGGCCCTCATGAGTGTTTTGACATGATACTCTTCAATTGATCAATCAGATAAGTCACACTTGAGCTTGTCTTGATTTATTGAAAATCACATACATACATATATATATATATATATATATATATATATATATAGTTTGATATTATCTGCAGTTTCTGACATCTGCTAGAATTTCAGACTATCCCCTATGGATAAAGCAGAAACTACTATAATTAACACTAATATCAGTTTAGGCAGATGTTGGGTTAGTAATTCTTAGGTCTAATTCTATCAATCATAAAATCACTTTGGATGCTAACAAATATTGTCACAACAAATGGATTTTTGAGGCTAGTGAGTTTTTGTTTATTAATGTTCATCTTCTCTATAGTATTTATGTAAAAAGGTAAAATTTCGTCCAGATGCTCATCACAAAATCACCTTGGATACAAGCAAAAGATATTCTTTCAGCTACAAATATTAAATTTGTTCAAATAAAAAAAATACATGGACATAAAACTCATAGTACATTTTGTTAGGTACTTTGTCAATTTTTGGCAGGTGTATAGGAAATAGAATTTGTTAAAAAGAACAATTTCAATTAAACTACAAATTAAATAAAATTTCCCTAGATCATTTTCCTACAATTTGAATGGTTGTCTTGTTTAATTTGGGACAAATTCAGATTATATTTTTGGGATGTGCGGTGTCAAATTCAACAGATTTTCTTGTAAAAAAATTTAAATTAAAGAAAATGATTTTTATCACTTTTTGAGGTTTTAGAAAAATACTGCTCAATTCATGTTCCCATGTGTGACCAACCAGATATGATAAATTGTTAAACAATTCCTGAAATCAGTGGAAGATTATAGAAATAGATTTTTTTTTTTGTTTGTTTCTTGCACATTAGACCTGTTCTTTTATATCAGAAAGATAAATTTTAATCTTAGGAAAACAAAAAGTAAAAAGATGTACTATTTTAAAATTGTTTTTGAACAGTACCGTGTTTTTTTTAAAATCCTTTTCATCACCACAACACTTTATCTGACAAATGGCAGTTTTCTTTTCAATCTAAAATGTCTAAGTAATGTTTTATTACATTTTTCACTATTTTTATGTGTACATTTAAATATTTATGACTATAAAAAATAAGCCTTTTGGGAGTATGGTAATAATCAAACATTACATCTGTCATCTCTGAGAAACAAGTAAAAACAAGATAAATACATTCAAATTATTTTTCCTTACCATAAATAAAAATTGTAAAAAAAATACAAGTGTGTGTAATATCTGTCATTTTGTGAAACAACATTGAAAAATCTCCAGGGAAAATTATACAAAAGGCAAATAAATAAATCTATTACAGTGATGGAGAGAGAGAGAGAGAGAGAAAAAAAATGAAGCATTTATTTATTTATTTTTTTATTTATTTATTTTTTTTTTTTTTTTTTTACACAAAAAATGTTTATTTACATGCAGACTAATATCCTCATCTTTATTGTTATTAGAACATTTCAGCTGTTTTTACCCACAAGCTTTCATCAGCTTGTTGATCAGAGTAACATTCTAAGAATTTCAAACTGATCCCTTTATTTAATCTAAAGATTGTCAAAGGCTGTAGATTAATAAGTGGCTCAGTTCAAAATTCCCCAAATGTTGACTGGATTAGCGAGCACCTGATGAAGGTCAGAGGTCAAAACAGCCAAAATGTGATAACAACAAAAATGAGGAAGATGTAGATAAGGATAACTTCTCATCCCAGGAATTCAGGTAGAAATGTTTATTTTTCAGTATAATCTCTTTCCTTGTCAATATACGTAATTAAGTGCTGATGATTAATTATAAAATTCAAAACTTATAAAGGGCAAAATTTCGGACAAATAAAAAAAAAAAAAAATCACGTAATAACAATGTGTCATTGATCCATCCTCATGTATGGATGGAATAACTCCCCTGTCATGATTAACACTAGCATAAATAGATGATATTTATATGAAGGTTTTAAAAGAATGGAGAAGGGGGTGGGGTAATAAGGTCTTTTAGAGAATAGCAACAACAAGCTTTTGGACAGAACTATTTTTGATGCAGTTGTCATGGAGACTAATCCTATCTTCCCCTATGCTTAATAAGAGAACTAAACAGATGCTATTAAAATGGTGACTGATGAGGAATCCAAGAGGAGTAGTAAAATAAGCAAGAAAAAAAAGGAGTATATAAACAATAAAATCAATCCTAAGTGATGCAAGTTGCAAATAAACCTCAATTGGAGTCATCACTTTTTCATTTGACTGAAAAAAAAATAAAATAAAATAAAAAAATAAAAATAAATAAATCAAATTGTTATAAAATTCATTGTGCAAGAACCTGCTTTCAAATATGTCATTACTTGAATCAAAGAGCAGTCATTTTTCCTGACACACCATATTGTGAATATGACAAAAATAGGTGGGATTTTCTTTCGTGAGGTCTGAATACAGATAAAGCATAATTCCAACTAGAAAAATATTTTACTTTGAATATGTGGAAATATTTTAGAGAGAAATAAAATTTTTACTCCTTATAATTTGGCGAAAGATTAATTCAAATTCCAACTGGGCTTGTAATAGTAGGCTAAGCTTAATTATTAAATTAAAGGTATTTCTTAAATACCCTGAAAAGTATCATTTACATATTAACATTAACACCTGCATCCTCAAGGACAGGTTCATCAGCTAATTTTGCTTCTGAAACCAGAAACTTGAATAAGCAAAACAAAAAGACCAAAGATCCTGTACCAAAGCAAAGGACAATCCTACTACACTCACCAACAATATAAACCCAGGAGAAAAGGTATTGAGGTCACTTCTCTCTATCCTTTTGGCAAAAAGCAGGACAAGCTAGTTCACTCTTCTAACCACCAAAGAAATAATCAGGACGACAGTCTACTAAAAAGGAGGCGGGCACTCACTCTGTTCCAACATACTGTGAGCTACAAACTCAGTTGCACAGGAAGGATACAATTTGTATTCAGAAATAAGAATACTCAGAATTCATTTATTTTGAATGTAAAAACTATCATTCTGTACCAACTGCTACAAACCATTAGCTCATTGTTTTTGTAAGTTTTGTTATGTAAATGTTTTATTTGATCCATTCTACAGCTTTCTTGTGAACAAATCCATGCATAACAGATTTCACTCAAACTTGTAAGGTGATAATATTTTGTGCCCTAACAAATCCATAGAAGAAAATAAATGGCTATTTCAGATGCACATTGTCATAGTTTGCATTTCACCATTGTGTAAATCAGGTTTCAAAACTTGTAATTTCTCATTTTTTAATTATTAACTAATTTTTCATTTAATTATTTATTCTTTATATACATTTCAAATTATAAGACTACAACACCTTGTCTGTCAGGGGACTTCTCTTAATGCCTACTAGGTGGTATTGTTTAAATTAGTATAAAAAGAAAGTACTCAAACTGTCTTCTTTCACTGTTTGACAACAGGATGCTGTAGTAACATGTGTCATTTCCCTTCAGGGGAGTTTTCTTAGTTCCCAAAAAATCCATGTGTCACATACAACAATACCATCATTACATTGTCTCCAATTTAAAAATGTGAGCACAGTAATATCTCTCCTATAACCTCCTACATAAATATATATCTCCTCCTAACAACAAATTGGTCAATGCCACTACAAACTAGTAACCTAATAATGTTACAATATATTTGGCTTGGCTAACAAAACTAGAGTAATATATTGCAAAAAAATAAATAAATAAAAAAAAAATAAAGTGTCACCAATGAAAAAAAATCTCAGCATACCAACTTGAAACCCTGGCTGTGTCATTTTAATTATACCTGTTGATGTAAATACCTTTGAGAAAAAACACAAATCCAATTCTTTCCATACCTTTTGTTAAAAGTGCTACTAAGTTTAATATCTATTACAATCTTTGTGGCAAATTAGAGACAAAACCCTTATCAAGAAGAGTGGCAATGGTACAGATAAAAAAAGCAATTCTCAGGTGTCTATAACATCAATAATTATGACTGAAATTTGAAGGAATGTCAATCCCATTTCCAAATTCATTATTAATCCATGTTCTAGCTAGTCTGTATTACTATTAACAGATAGTGATAATCATGTTGGCCTTTTTCTTTTTCTCCTCCAAACAAATCTTATGACAAAAACAATGAAAAGAAATGAGAAAGCCCGTAAAAAAAAAAAAATCATTTACCCCCTCAACCTTTCTTTCTCCAATATTTGTGGTATTCATTCCAATGTTTGCAGTGTAGAATCTTTTCTCTTGCAATGGTCATCAGATATCTTTGCACTTTGTGAAACCAATTTAAATTCTTCCATTGATGCAAATAAATCCTCTGTTCCAGACTATCTTTCTCTCTGCTGAAAAGATTCTAGCATTCATATGCATGGCATTGGTGTTTACTTTCAGGATAATCTTCCAATAGCAAGGTCAGTGTCACTCAAGCCCCCTGACAAGTCTTTCATGTGCTTTTGACTTTCCTTATTACACTCTGTAAGTTATCTTTTTCCTTTATCGCTCACCCTCTTCTCAGGACTGCAATATATTATCAAAATGTATTGAAACAGCACACTCTTCATCCGTCTGCAAATATTTTTGTGTTTGTTGACTTTAATAATGTCAAGTGGCTTAAATATTTTAATGTTACAGACTTTCAATTATTCTGTTGCTTAGTCTATTACTCAAATTGTAGATTTCCCTACTTGTTTTCCGAATAAATCTGAGCAACATACTTCTTTACTTTATTTGTTTCTTACCCCCTCTCCAAGCTTTTGAGCTTTGCAACACTGTCCTATTGGCAATTCGGATCATGCTATAGTATCTATTAATATTTTGTTCTAATTATCTACTAGAAAGGAACCTATTGCATCTAACTACTTTGGTTTGTGTGATTAGTGGCAGTTCTGTAATAGTGTATTAAATAAGAATTAGTTTTTATATCACCTCTCTTCAATCAATTTGAGATGTTAACATCTGCAGAATTTTTTGCCCATAAATTCTCTTTAAACTCCATTTTTGATACATTAGGAGAACTCTTGCCTAACTTTCCATTTAGAACAGAGAGTCTTTTAAGTGATATGCATAGAACTCCTTCCATAGTTTCTGCTATCATCTCTAATATGAATCCCCACAAAGCACGTAGACCCAATGGTATCCCTGTATATTGTCATATCTTTGGCATAGATGTTCACAAATGATCTGAGTATATTCATATGCAGATCATTTATGTAAAGCAAAAAGAGGGTTCGTCTGAGAAGTGGCCCCTAGGTGACACACATGTTGACCACCAGGGCTCCAGAGGATTGCCTGTTAATAACTAACCAGAGGAACCTACCCATTAGGAAGACTTTATAATTGAGAAGATCCTTCCAGTGATTCCATAGCTGGAGATCTTGAGCTGCAAACCTGTGCCATACCTGGTCAAATGGCTTTAAAATATCTAATGTTATGGTTCTCAAGGTGTGTTTGTCATTAGGAGCTTCACTAATTCTGTGAGTAATGGTAGCTAGGACATCAACAGTAGATTGTGCTGCTTGAGAGGTTGTTCTTGTCTAGGTGCTCGATGACCTTGTTGATTATAGCTTCAAAATGCTTACTGAGGAGACAGAAGATTTCTGGCCAGTATAACAATATGGTTTCTCACAGTTGGATGGTTAGTTGATTGATAGAGATTTTCCTTTTAAGTCAATTTAATTACCAAAATTACTTAGGAATCTCACCTCCATCCCATCTTTTAAGTCAGTTTAGTCTGCATGCCTTTGAATTGGCAAACAAAATTTTGTTAGTGATTTTAGATAATCATAAAAGTAGAATCCTTTGAAAAAGTGACTACCCATCCAGCTTTTGGGTAGTCTCCTTTTCTGGAACATAAATGGATGGATAAATGGATAGATGTGGTGGGACCCCAGCCAGTGTCCATAGAATGAGTAGTCAGTGAGCAAAAGGGCAGTCAGTCAGGAGCAGACCAGCAAGGAGTCAGCTGTCAACCAGGTGATCAGTGAATGTAAGGGTCCTATTTCTGCAACCGGAATTTAGTAATATAGCAGTTCACCTTCTTGAAGCCGAAAGAAGGCAATATCAGTTAAGTGAGAAATCTTGAAAAGTATTTGTCATCATTCTTTGTTGGATTTGATCATGGCCAAGGAGACAAACCTGTGAACATACAACTGACCTTGGATGTCATCACAGTTGTGCAGTGACTGACATACAGAATGTGTCATCACATTTGGTTGCTACAACAAGGATTAGGCTTGACGATTTCATCTAGCATGAAACAGCCTGTTTTCTTTGAGAGTTGATACCAGTGTTCTCATATATATATATATATATATATATATATATATATATATATATATATATATATATATATATATAAAATATATATATATATATATATATATATATATATATATATATATATATATATAATATATATATAATATATATAAAATATATATATATAATATATATATATATAATATATATAAATATATATAAAATATATATAATATAATATATATAATATATATATAAAATATATATAATATATATATATATATATATAAATATATATATATATATATATATATATATATATAATATATATAATATATATATATATATATATATATATATATATATATAAAATATATAATATATATAATATATATAATATATATATATATATATATATATAAAAATATATATATATATATATATATATATATATATATATATATATATATAATATATATATATATATATATATATATAATATATATATATATATATATATATATATATATATATATATATATAAAATATATATAAAAACATATATATATATATATATATATAATATGTATAATATATAATATGTATAATATATATATATATATATATAATATATATAATATATATATATATATATAATATATATAATATATATATATATATAATATATATATATATATATAATATATATAATATATATATAATATGTATAATATATATATAATATGTATAATATATATAATATATATATAATATGTATAATATATATATAATATGTATAATATATATAATATATATATATATATATATATATATAATATATATATATATATATATATATATATATATATATATATATATATATATAATAGATTAGACATTGATGTTACTCTGCACCAAGTCTCAAGAATTGTCTGGGGGATTCCCAGATTTCTAATATTTGGGAAAGCATTTACAATTTCATGCCTGGATAGAAGCACTGAAAAGGAAAGCCAAAATCCATAATCTTATGTGAGCAGAAATTGTACACTGTGCCTTTGATTATTGGTGACACTGTTTCTGAATATATAGGGTTATTCCTAGATGACAACCTGACAACTAGTTGAACAACAACAAGTAATAACCCAATATGCAGAATATATAAGTGCAGCTGATGCTGCAAGATAATTATTTGGAATTAGACAGGGCAAGAGCGAAACGTTGCCTGAACTCACTAAAAGAGTTCTAAACTTGGCCAAAATAGCATTTAAGGATGCTGTACAGAGAGATGGAGAAGCCATCCATGCCAAATGAGTATTACACAGACATGATTAGAAATGGACTCTTAAGGAAGTTCACAGCAAGGGCAGCCCCCACAACACTTGCAGAAGCATTTACTATGGCATAAAGGAGTCATAGACTGTTTGAGAGACTGGGGTCTTCCAAAAGGCAAGTACAAGGGGTGTGATTGCCCATCAGGGGAAGAGAGATACCATGTCTCAATAGAAGGGAATAATTGGGATCAATCTAGTAACTTTTAATAAAAGGGGCTCACACAGAATAAACAGAAACCTTACCCAAGTACCAGGCAAGTGGTTTGTTGTGGGTGTAGACAGTCTGGTCATCTAAAGGACTGTACCCAGGAAAGGCATGCATTTGCTGTGTTCAGTCAGGAATCTGATTTAACATATAAAGCAAAGGTGGTGGGGAATAATAGCATTAATAGATACAGGGGCATCCATGTCAGTGATTTGAACTAGGAATTATTTTCAATTAGGATTTAGGAAAGATGAGCTAGGTGTAACAAAAAAAAATATTTCAAGCAGTTGAAAGGGAAATAAAAGTTATTAGGATTAGTACACCTTCCTGTAGAGGTGGGAAGGGCAGGCAGAGTGCAACAAATGTATATGACACCCACTGTATATAGATCTCTGATACTGGATAGGGATTGGCTTCAAAGAAATGAAGTGCAGATAAACCCCAATCCATCACTTCCACTGCTAAAGATGGGGAAAAGAGAAATACCCTTAGGAGGAAGGAATATGTATCAGGTTGCCCAAATGAATGAATTTTGTTTTGGAGATGGGGAATTAGCTCTAACAGAGTCCATAGTGATGATGTGAGTTGCATCCCAATAATGTTAGCTAATAGTACTACTAGAATAATAAGGGTTCACAAGGAAGAGAAAGTAAGGGAGGTTATACCAGCTATTACCAATTGTGGGGGGGGAGGTAGAATGTGAAATAGACAATGAAAGTAAATATAAGAATTTCATTAATAGGGAGGGGGAGATATTAGCTTCACATACACACAAATGGAGTAACCTGCAACCTATAAGTGACAATAGAGATGTGATAGCCGACTTCAATGCAGACTTCAGCCAAATAAAAACAGTATAAATGAAGAAAGACATGGATAATCACCTGTCTATAAAACTAATACTATAACAGACACCACTGCATAAGCATAAACTCATACAAGGAGTAGTTGGGGATATGCTGAAAACAGGGATAATAAAATGATGCACATCACTGTGGAGGGCTTAGAATAAAATAATCAACCCACTAGTCTACCCCCTGCCTTTGTCTTGAAAAGTATTTGTCATTATTCTTTGTTGAATTCAATCACAGTCAAGGAGACTGTAGCAAAAAAAAAAAAAAAAAAAAGGGTTAAACTGTTTTTGTTTCTTTCCTTGCAAACACTGGCTGCAATCAGTTTCCTGCCTGTCACCTCATTCTCCCCAAAAAATAGCCAAAATTTACATATGTGAAAATATAATCTTGCGAGAGAGTATCTGACTCTGGGATCTGTTTTAAATATGTAACTCATGAAGCCACCATTTGTTTCTTCTTTGGATAGTTTACATACGAAACACAGTCAAATCTTTGTTTGCACTGGAGATAAGTTACTTTATTCTAGCATTGCAAAAAATGCAAGCAACCCTGGGCCTCTTTGCCCTCTGCAGTAGTTCACTACAAAGACACACCTGTGAACATAGCTAGCCAGGTGTATATATGCATACAACCTACTTTGGAGGTCATCACAATTGTGCAGTGACAGACGTGCGCAATGCATCATCACACCTGCATACTCAAAGACTAGGCATGCAGTTGACAAGATTTTTACCTATAACCTGTTAATGACCACCATTCCTCAAAATGGGACAGTGAACATTAATAGATTAACTGTGCTAATATCAGGCTGAAATGAAAGTTCTTTCAGATTTTTAAGGTGAAAATGCCAAACAAAATTTGTTAAAGTATTGGCTCTTTCTGTAATGGTACTACAAGTAATTTATGTTTTTCTTTCAGATAATAGCAATATTATTCATAATATAGTTCAGAAATTGCTCCTATGTTCATCCCAAGTAAGGAACACATTAGAAGTGATGTACTCTACAAATTTCATAAACATCTCAACGAAAGTTGGATTTCATTTAGCAGCACATCAACCTCTAAATATTTTGAACACAATTTTATGACTTCAACTAAACATATCTTGAATGCAATTTTATGCCTTTGACTAAAGATAAAATTTATTGTTGGTCATTTTACTATAAATATGTATTGCTGATAATTTTATATATATATATATATATATATATATATATATATATATATAGCTTGTAATTTTATACTTTCACAGTGTTTTGTCTGGTGGGGGGGGTTCACTTTTTGCCCATAGCCAAGACCCTGACAGGTGCTACCACCCCAGGTCAGGGTGGAACTGGGAACAACAGTAATTAAGAGGTGGTTCCACTCTCATCAAAACCTCCAATCTCCCGATCAGAAACCTTGCTGTTGGGCTCAATACAAGTTCAGTATCAAAATCCATTCAGGACTCTTATGAGGACAATGTAATGAATGAAAGTAGTTGCAGAAGGTGGTTTTCTCATTTCACAACTGGGAATTTTAGTCTTGAAGACAAGCCAAGAGAGGGTCATCCAAAAGGATGAGATTCAGAGAACTTGGAAACTGCTCTTATAGTAAATCCTGCCACTATGGTGAGAGAACTCAGTGAGAAATTTAATGTTACTCATAAGACAGGTAAATCAAAAAAATCAAAGTTTTCAGTAGTCAGACAAGGAGTCCCACACTACCTGGCTCCAGAGAATCACCAACATGTCAATTGTTCCGAGTCACTGATTATATAACATCTTTAAGTGCCCTTTTTGGACAAGCTTGTTATTGGTGATGAGAAATGTATTCCTTAGCATAATGGAAATGCTGTCATCAGCAGATCAGTCAAGAAAATAAACCTATTCAGCAATTGAGAGGAGAACTTCATCCAAAGATTATGTTGAGTGTATGGGGAGAGATTCTAGGAATCATCCATTATGAACTGTTAGACAATAATCAAATAATCAACATTGATCTCTACTGCCAACAACTCTGTTAATTGAAAGCAGTTTTGGACAGTAAATGTCCATCCTTTGTTAACAAAAAGGGTGTAATTCTCCATCACAATACCATGCATCCTCACACTGCATGATTGACTAAACATCTCTTAGAGGAACTCATTTGAGAAATATTTCTTCATGGTGTTTCTTCCTTGTTTGAATGTAATTTTTATATATGTATTTCTTAGTGTTAAAAAAGGGGGGCACCATCAGCCCACAACAGGATTACAAAATTACAAACAAATAAAATAAGCATAGACAAAAATGATAAAATAAGAAGTTTTGCTTGTTTATTAGTGGTAATGTGTTTTATCAAAACTGTTTGCTTCCTTCTGTGGTTGAAAAATGAAGAGAGAAAACTTTGATTTTTGTTTCTTCTGGCTGTAAAACACTTGTTCTGATGCATATGAAACATTCTAACAATTTAACCTTTCCTTTATTGTTAATTACCATTCTTATCTGTATTTTAAAGTATTTTTATTGTTTAACGTTTAATTTTTCTTTTATTATTTTGGTTCCAGACTATAATCTAGTAATAAGGGTTGGGGGTTATTTAGTACTTTATTTATTGATATCACTACAGGGGTTTGCATAACCATTTAGATGGCCTAAAGTTGACCTCAAGAATTGGAGTTGGTCTCATATTTTACATCAAATCCTAAAGTATTTTACAAGAATAGCATCTATAAACTAGACAGATGGAATGAGGTTCTATGACGCATTGGAACTTCTATTCAGGATTTAAATTTCTATAAGCATTAGTATCTTCGTTTATAATATGCAGAATAAAATCAGACAGAACTTTCATTTTAACAAAGGTGTCGTCTGGAAACAAAGTGCTTTCAGCCCACTAAAATTTATTTTTATGAGTTTTGAGACTTTAAAATCCCCCAGTATTTTTTTCTTACACAGATCTGAATCATTCAAATATATCCAACACTAATCATTGAAAATTTTCATAGAGATAACATCTCGATCCAAAATGAGTAAGCAAAAATCATCTGAGATTAAGATTCTAAGGGAGATAACTGTAGACGAAAGTTAATCAGATTTGCATTCTGATGACTCTGCAATAGCTCTTGATAAGAAATTTCATGATTTAGCAAATAAAGGAACTTGTATTTTAGAGAAGAAAAATATCTTACTATAATGAAACAAGTGTCTAAGATAAAAAAAAAATATTATTGGATAAATAACAAAGGACAAGATTTAAGATGTAAAAATAAGCTAAATCGGTGAAATCCAATATTCCTGCTACAATTCTTTTAAGGATTAAATACTTTTTATTAAGTTTAAAATAAATAGAGACAGAAAACAATCGCGAAATTCTGTAAAATATAAAATTATTTTTCTTTTAGAAACTTTGTATAAAACCAAGGGATTAAGAAATATTCTTGTGAAAAAATAAAATAAATAATTGTATCATATAATTCACACACCATAACATATCAAAGGTTTATACAAATACATCAGTTACAGACAAAATTTATATCTTCATCTCTTTATATAATATACCACATGTGTTGGTATATTTTTTTATTTGCAATCTCTTGCTATACAAGACTTGTCTCTTTCCACTTGTGTCTTTGTTATGGTAGATTGTTAAAGATATTTAAGAAGGTAAGATGTGACTATAAAAATACAATAATAATTCAAAAGAATATATTGGTTTTGATCAAAAGTTTGTAGCATTTTTTTAAGTGGATTTTAGAAATATTTAGATTTATTTGTACATAGATTTATTCAATCCCATATTTGCCATTTTGTTCCACTGCCTTTTGCCATCTTTGAAGCAGCTTCAGGATTCTATCCTCCTAGAATTTGGTATCTTTGAATATTTCTGGGTGATGGTACTAAGTGGTAGAACAAAAAAAAACAGAAATTAAGACAGAAGATAATGATTGACATTGATCTTCAATAATTTAATTGCAAAGTTTACTGGAAAGCAAGAAGATGGGAGAGAATTCCACGAGTGAAAAGTGTGAGAAAAGAAACTGCTAGCATAGAACTTAGCTATCTATTTCAACTGTAAAATGATGAGATCTTTCCACCAATCTAGCACTGCACTTAAATTCATAAAATCTAAGTACCATCAAAATAATTACCATAAAATTATTAATAGAAAGGCAGGAGGTTAGCATCAGTCATGCTGATGGAAGGCAGAAAAGGTTCTCTGGCAATTAATAGCAGTTTTGTTTTGGAGACATTAAAATTAACAAACCATTTCTTGCCCCAATTAACAGAATGGATGTCATTTTTTAGATCAGCTGCCAATTTGACTATATCGAACTGATTAGGTTTACTATTAAGTAAATAGTTGTGTCATTAGTATAGATTCAAGCTGAGAACTGATGCAATCAGGAAGGTCATTTGTGAAAACTAGGAACAATAAAGGTCCAAGGATAAAGCCCTGGTGGATGACTGCATTAATGCAAAAAGATCTAGAAAAGTGGCCATTTGGGACAACTTTTATTTCATAATTCAATAAAAAAAGAATGAATCAGATTAAAAGTTTATCCAAAAATATCACAACTTTTCAATTTATGAAGACCAGTATGCCAAACGCTGTCAAATGTCTTCAAGACATTCAAAGTAACAGTCCAAGATTCAACAAAGCTTGGTAGACTCTTTCAGCAATAATTGTTAATATATCAGCAATAGATCTAGAGAAGTGAAAGCCATATTGCTTATCTGAAAGAAGACCCTGTGAGGTGAGATGCATAACCAATGCAAAATTGATTTGAGCCTCTGGTTCTTTGTTAAAAAGAAGTAGAAATTTAATAGTTGGAACGCTCAGACTGTTCACAAGATTTCTTAAAGATTGGAACTGTAGAAGAGGATTTCCCACAAGCAGGAATGCAAGAAGCAGGAATGCAAGCAGCAGCAAAGCATTTATTGTAGAATTTAGAGAGAACATGAGCCAGTTCAGGAGCACATTTCATAAGGACTATTAAATGGATACCATCAAGCCCACATGCCTTGAGGGGATCCAGTTTAGAGATGATAGCAGAAATTATGAATGGAGTTAAATATATATCACTCAATAGAGACTTAGTTCTAAGTGGAAAGTCAGGCAAAGATATTCCAGATGAGTCAAGAGTAGAATTTAAAGAAAATTTACAAGCAAGACATTTAAAAGGGTATGAAATTATGAAAATGCATCTTATTTTCCTCCATTTTCACTTTTAACATATAAAAAAAAAAAAAAAAAAAAAAAAAGTTCACAATCCCTACACAAATTGTAAAGACATGTTGAATCAGATGTTCAAATGTTATCTATTGAAAAATTTAAGACTTTTGTTCTAACATGATATTTAAAAAAAAAAAAAATTACATGTTAAAACCTTAGGACTTAACAAAATACATAATTTTGGAAAGCATGGGTAAACTAATTAGCAAATAAACAGAACTTCACTGTTTGTTAAATACTGTAATCCATTATGCTAGAGAATGGTTGTCAAATAAGTTTACTTCACAAAATATGGCTGATGCTTTTTTTTAAGTTTTCAAAAGATTATCAAATGCAATGAAGAATGTGTTTCTAAATGTAATTCTATAAAAAAAAAAAAAAAAAAAAATAGCTGGATAGCAAGATATGCATATATTAAAACATATGTTTTACCATTATTGTATATATTTTAAGTATATAAATGTAAGAAAAGGTGGGAGGCTGCAATAGTCCCATTCATCCAAGTAGGGAGGATCTGTCTATGAGAATTTGCATGTGAAACCCAGATCTTGTAAGATTTGAGTGATGAATCACTAGATGTTGACTCAATATGATCCCAGCAAACAAAGGCAGGATATGGCTTGTTTAAAATAACACAGGAATGTTGGAATCCGAATTAGGAATTTCAAGATTTTTTTTTAAAAGTACTGAAGCGAAACTTCTAGATTTTATAATTTATATACTTTACTTACATTCTTCCAGTTCTTGTAAACTTGACTGGTCCCATGTAAATAAAGTTACATTCAATTGAAAATTTTTTAAAAAGAAATTTCATGTGCATTTACAATCTGTTAGAAACAGTGCAACATGATACTCCACAATGATACACTGGTAGCATAATGGTTATTCTTGTCACTGTAATGCAGAGCAGTCCACAGCTAAATACACACACACACACACAAAAATATACACATACCACTGAATGAAGAAAAGTAATAACATTTTCAAATACATTGAACATTGTCAGCATGCAGCAGTGATCAATTTTACATAGGTCCAAAGGATAAAAGCTGTTCCTCAAGCACTTTGTCCTAGAACAAACTAAAAAGAATTAAAATTCTGCCCTGAGAGTAACAGTTCAAACAAGTAGTACCTGAGATACAGGTCTGCAATTACAAGAATTAGAAATGTTCAAGGAGTGCCATGAGCAGAAGATTATTTTCGGGGCAAAATCTATAATGCTTTGGAGGGCGTTTTTTGTCCGCTGACAAAGAGCTAGCATCTGAAACGGTGATTCAGTACACCAGCACACTGTCAATAGAGCAGCAGTAGAAGGTCATTTGTCTTTGTAAAGAATTCTCAATAAATAGAGTCACTTCTATGACTTCTTGACTAGTGCGATGGTATTACAAGTTCAGAAGAGATTCTCTGTAATACATGTACCCAGAAACTTAATTTTATCTACCCTCTCCACATAAACATCACCAATAATCAAAGAGACAAGTATTGTAGCATTTTTCACATTGATTCAAAGAAGTTAGAGATAAAAAATGTTTTGTATTGCATTCTTAAAATAAGGAGACAAACAAATGCATCAATGATTTTTTATTTCTTTATTACATTTTTTTTGCTGTTAAATTAATCATGTTGTTGAATGTGGATCAGGCAAAATAAAATTAGACATTAAAGTTTAATGATGAATTCACTATGGTAAGTTAGAATAAATGCTATTATTTCAGATCACAAAACTTTATGGAAATTTAATAGGTTCAGGAAAGTGGAAGTTAATTTGAAACTGGGAAAAACCAGAAAAAAAAAAAAATTTTTGGTTATATCTGAAATTAATTTCCTGCAATGTAACAATTTTATCCAGCCTCTCCATTCAAAATGAGCCAATAACGAAGGCTACAGGTATTAGTAACTAAGGCTACAGGTATTAGTGCATTTCTTCAAATGTCCACCATCAGTTCCTTTTTCTTTAAAGCCTTTAATGCAAAATTATTCTCAAAGTTCCATGGAGCCAATCTTTTTATTTCACTCCTGTAGTTTGCCTCATCATCACAGAATATAAAACCAGCAAGCAGAGTTCAAGTTCTGTTCTAGTCTGTTGTATAGCCTTGAGAAAGTCAGGGTAGACTAAGCTCTTTGGTGGTATCAGTATAGAAGGAATTCAAAGCCATCAAGTTACAGCCATATCAACTTGAAACACTAATTCTTATTCAATCACTGAATTTAAACATGGTCAGTACTCAGATGGGTAACCACTGGGGAATACTAGGTGCTGTAGGCTATGAAACAGGCCTAGCAAGCTGGCAATGGATAAAATCTTGCAATTCAAACTAACAGAAGACATTGATATATGGAGGTGCATCTGGACTGACAGGTTGCAAGACCTACCTAGAGTTGGGTAAGATGGGAAAGCACTCCATCTTTCCCCAAGAACTCATGTTAATTCATAAATAAAGAAAAGGAATCTCTGGAGAGTCAGGATTGCCTACATCTTGAAGGAGCATAGTATAAAAATTTATAATAGCATATAACTATAGTACCAGAAATTAGATTTTTCTGAAATTTTATCATTGCATTGTGTGGATGAATATCCCTATCTTTCTTTCATAACATTTTGGCAGTATTTTTTTTTTATGCAGTATATAATTTTTTTCCTCTTTAATTTGAGCAAATTCACAAACATGTGCAAATACAAAATTATTATACTGTTGAGCAGGTAGTAAATTCTAATTTTACATGTATGAAATGCTACTAATACATTATTGGAGTATACACAACATATTCTTCTATATGCTGTGTCCTTTCAGGATGTGGGTGATCAGGACTCCACAATTTCCTGTCCTTTGTAGATTTTAGTAACTTGTCATTTCACTATAATAAGTCTTCAATAAGTCCTGTGAGTGGCGAATTTCCTAAGCCCTTTTTCCTCATTATGTGCCTTAAAAGTTTCAACTCTTTCTGATGGTAAGTATAAGTGTCCTTTTTTGTTTTTAAAACTTCAATGCTAACATCAGGCAAAGACAGCAGAAATTCCTTGGACACATTATGAGGTCCATGTTATTTTCAGAATCCTTCAGAAGAACCACATTTCTGTTGCTTAGAGTCTCTTCAGTTGTGATCAGATTGTCCATCATTCACTGCCATATTGGAGGACCAATATTATATAACAGTTATCTTTATTTCTAATCAGATTTTCCCCATTTTTAATGCTTAGCTAAATATATCTTCCAAAAACTCAATGCACCTTCAAATTTCAGGGTCACATTTTCTATCCTCTGTTAAATCACTTTCTAGACATTTAAATTTTTGTACTGGCTTGATTTGGGTATCTCCAATTTGTACTTTGTCTTACAATTGATGTTTAGTACTTCTCACTTTACTACCTTCTGTGGTGGTGGAGGGGGGTCCTGTAGTTTCCTTTCTATGTCTGCTATCAACACTTAATGAATGGCATTGAGATTATGGCTGCCAATAATGAATCCTGGTAGGAATTCTAATTTCCTCAGAATCACCTCACTGATGAATTTTTGCTAATATTCTTTGTGAGACTATTGCATACATGCTTAAAGAAATCAGTGGAAACTGATCACATTAGAATTAACTTTTTCCCAAAGTCAAACCTCTCAAATTTTTTGTGTCATTCTTCTCTTTGACCTACTAGATAGGGTGGTAGAAGAAAGCAATAAAAACAAGGACTAACCATCAATTGCAAGAAGACAAAGTATAGTCATCAATAAGAGGAAAAAGTCCAAGATACAAGTTATGAATTAGAGATATAAACATCAAGCATGTGCAGATGTTTAAATATCCAAGAAGCATTTTAACAGGGGATGGCAAAGTGAGATCCAAACATGTGATGAATTCAAAAAAAAAAAAAAGCATTCCAAAAGTTGCTGAGAAAATGGGAAAATTTTTCTAGACCCCCCCCCAAAAAAAAACCAACACTGGATTGCTATGTGCTATTCATCCTCCCATATGACAGGAGAATGTTTGACAACCTCCCACAGATGAAGAAGAAACTAGAGGTAGCAGAAATATGATTCTACAGAAGGATACTGAAAATTCCATTGCCAAAGCAAGTAAGCAACAAAGAACACTTATACTCAAAATCAGGCAAAGACAGCTGAAATTCCTTGAACACATGACAAAGGAGGAAGTAGGGCTTGGGAATCTTAACCCTCACATGGTATATTGAGTGCAAGAGAGTTAAGGGAAAGCAGTGAGCCCGTTACCTGATGAACTTGTATGTATAGATGACAGAACAGGAGCCTTAGTAAAACTAAAAAAAATGAGGACGTTGTAGAGAGCTATGATCGCCTATGCCTTGATGGGATGCAGCACATAGAAGAAAAAAGTTATATTTACATTACAGTTGCACTAGGCTTATGGCCATATCACACTGAAACCTAGGATTCATGCCTTTATCAAGTGTATTTGTTTGTAAGTAAATTTAATGAACCCAACTGGAATTTGAACTGTTCTGATTTCTCATTCCATGCCATTATCCATATCACCATCCTCACATCCAAGCATCTGGTATTCCAAAGTGGTCATCCATTTAGGTACTAACCTTGCCTTGTTTGGGGTGGAAAAAAAAAACAAAAAAACAAACAGACAACATTTAAGTTAATCTGTTCTCTATCCCTAATTAGGTGTATTCTGTAAGAAAATGACATTGCTTTTTATCCTGGATCATATTTAATGAGAACTGAAGAATGAATAAGCCAAAACATGTTAACAGCAAGTAAGCATACAAAAAAAAAAAAAAAAAAGGTTCAATTGTCTGAAAAATGCTTGTTGAGTCATTCTCTATAGTTCCAGTTTTTAAAAATTCCAAGGAACTCTCAAATTCCTCAAATTGTCCTATTAGTTTCTTACCTCTTTGGCAAAAGACACAAGGCTCTAATTAATGGTGAATTGGTTAAGCATCTTGCTTCACACAACCTCCTTTCAGGCAAACAATATGGCTTCCGTTTTGTAGGGCCCACCAAGCTTTAGATAAAAATGGCAAAGCTTGGGCTGTATCTCTAGATATCTCAAAGGCATTAGACAGAGTTTGGAATGTTGGCCTTCTCCACAAGCTCAATAGCTAAAGTGTTATGGGATGAATATTTGGCTTAATAACTAGGATGAATATTTGGCATTCCTAACAAATAATGAAGGTTGTGTTGAACAGGCATGCTTCCAAATCATTTCATGCTAATACAGAGGTCTCCCAGGGCTCTACCCATGGACTTATGCTGTTTCTGATCTTCATCAAGGATGTCACTAGTTCTCAATTAGGTATTTATGCAGAGGACAACCATTTACTCTTTTCTTAGTAGCAAATCCAACACAGTAATACTAACGACTGCTTTCAAAAAGCACCTCCACTGAGTGGTTAACTAGAGCAAGAAATGGCTCCAAATCAAAACTACTTTCATTTAATCATCAGAGAAACATTTCTGTCTGGCATCAGCATGGTTGATGCTAAACTCCAGAAGGGCAGTACTCTACAAATTCTTGGGCTCACATTTTCTACCAACTTGAAGTGGAGTGACTGTATCGAATCTCTTGCTAGGAAAGTTTGTTCACTGTGCCATGCCAAATAATTTTTCAGAATCCACCTTGCACACTTATAAATCTACCATTTATCCATGCACTGAATACTGCTGCCACATCTAGTCTGGTGCTCTGGCTGTATATCTCAAGATTCAAAGGAGGATCAAGCAATGTAATCGATCCTGACAAGGCATCTCGACTTCAGTCACTTTCTCACTGATGTGATGTGGCTTCCTTCTGTCTTTTCTACAAGTATTTTCTGGAAACTGTTCTGGTGATACTTATATCACAAAACCCACATATGTTAAAATTTGTTCATTGTTGCCTTTTTGTCTAAGCTACTAGTTCAAAATCTTTGTTTCATCAACTATGAGACCCAAAGAAATGCAACAATAAGTTCTAGCATACATCTCAACATACAGGAACAATCCACAAGTATTTACAGAAATAAGAAATCTAGACCTACTTAATAGGAATGATAAAATGAAAGATATACTAAAAACAAAGAAAATAATTGAAAGCAAATGCCAGTTAAAAAACCTAAAACACATTAACCTCATCCAAATTTAATCAACATGCAATACAAAGGGTCACAAAATACAACAAGATGTAGGGTTTGTGATATCATCATAGAAGGAAACTCCTATATTTGAAAACTCCACAACATTCCCAATAAAGAAAAACTGCAACTACAAAAGTGTGATTTATGCATTCAAGTGCACAAAATGCAACAAATCCTATATAGGTATCACCCAGACATTAAACAACAGTTTCCCTTCACAAAAGCAACATTAAATTACACTGGTCAACATGATTTTTGATGCCAAAAAAGAAAATGTGTTTTAGCTAACTTGATGGTGCTGATTTAAAAAAATGACTTTAGTTTTTCATGGTTAGCTACCATTTTGGGGAATAAAAAAAAAAAGATCAACTTACGATTTGGGTTGATCACAAAATTTAGTTAATAAAGATCGTAGAAACTCATCAATTTTCAGGTAGGCTGAGCAATTTATGTCAGCCACCTGAAATGAACTATTTTTTTATAAGAAAAGAGTATTTTTGAGTCAAAAAGTTTTAAATAAAAGTACAAAATTTTTTCAGTTTATCACCAAAATTCAAATTAACTGATATACTTCATCAGTAATACATTTTAGTAAACCTGATAATTAAGGTGACATAAAAAAAAAAACGAAGAAAAAGAGAAATGAAACACTAAATTCTGTTTGATATTCATAAATGTAGCCCATCACTTTCATGCCTTCACTACAGAAGGAAACCAAGCACATTGAGAGCATTTTCTTTTAACAATTGGAAAGAAATACCAACTAAAGACATCTGAATTGAATGCACCTATTCCATTGTACATGATACTGCTGGAGTATCAAAAGGGACTTAAATAACATTGAACAAGACACTCAATCAAGAAAGAGGAAATTTTTACTATAGATCTTATGTTCACAAAGGTTTTATTTCCGCTGTTAGTTTAAATGATTTGATGAAAATACTTGTTGGTCTTGGTATATTCAATAGTGTTATTTTTAAAGACTTATGGTCTGACTTATTGTAAAAATAGTATTTCTCAATAAGTAGACCAATATTTGTTGGTTTAAATATGAATTGAGGTTTCCCTGATTTTATTTTGAGAAATATTACCATTGGTCAATATTGTATACAAAAAAAAAAAAAACAAATGAAAAAAGAAAAGAAAAAAAGAAAAGGCCTTTTTTTTTTTTCAAAAATGAGACATTTTGGTAGCTAACCAAGAAAAGTAAGGTCATTTTCAGGAACCTCAAAATAGCTAAGGAAGATTTTGGTGTTTCAACACCATTTCAAAAATTTTTTTTTGACTAATGTTACCAGACAAAAAACAAAGTCACAACACATGCACAAATGCAACAAAGGTAAATTTTAAATTATGCCAATATCAAACAATTACTTTTACCTTACAAAAAAACAAAAACAAAAAAAAAAAAAAACAAGCCACAAACAAACAACACTTCATAGACAGATTTAAACCAGCACTAAACAAATCATAACTCCACACACATGATACATGTAGTCACTGTATAAATTTCTTTGTAATAATATAATACATAGTATATATGTATGGAGAATGAATATATACACACACATATATACTATTTCCTTGTAATAAAACTATATGGAGAAGGTATATATATATATATATATATATATATATATTAGTAAAATTCCTTGTAATTTTGATGTTTATAATCAAATATGAAGGGAGTGATTGGAGAATTTAACAAAAAAGGGTCAGAAGGAAAAAGCAACAAACAAGTTTGTGTAAATGGATGGCAGACCAGGGACTAAGCAGACAAATATTGCTTAAAAGGTACAGAGGGCAGGAAGCTGTGGAGACCCATGATCATCCATGAAAAGCACATCAAAGAAGCTTCAATAGAAAAGAGAAACAAAAATTTAAATTAGTCAACGAGTAAAAATTTTATTTGAGCCAGACAGGAACAATTATCTGAAACAGTCATTACAAAACTTCAATAAAAAAAACAGAGAAGGGGTAATAATATTAGTAATAATTACAAGGGAAAAAGAAGTGTGGCAGAAATTCATCATGCTTAAAAAAAAAAAAAAATTAAAGATGTCAAGTAGTCATCAGAAAACAAATGCAATAATTGCATCTTGCAAAAAAAAAAAAAAAAAAAAAAAAAATAATTAAATTTTTATTTGGAAGAAAAAAAAAAATGAAGCAATACTTATGTTCTTCAGAGATATAATACCATTGAATTGTTTTTTTATTCAGTTTTATTAAATGATATACATTTTGAACATATAATCAAACTTTCAATTGCTTAAAGCTTTGGAATATAAGAAAATAATACAATTGTTCCAAGCCAATCAAGAAAAGTGTTTAGAATTCTTTTGAAGTGTTTGATATGATAAAAAAATAAATATAAAAAATTTGAAAACAAACAGGATTTCTATTAAAGAAAAATGTTTATATTTATCCACTCTTCTCCATGAGAGAAAATATGACAAGATGGAGTCTCCACATGCTTACATTTAGGTAGAAGCAAAAATTACCAAATTCATAACTTCTCTTTTAGTGCAATAGAGAAGTGCTGCATTGGATTTAGAATCTCTAAGGATAAGGTACATCTGCCTTAATTTTGTGTTTTGTTTAAAGACAAAAACAAAGCTTCTCGGAGCCACAAAGACTTGGGAATGGTACAAATGTTTAAAAACAATTAACAAAAAAAAAAAAAAAAAAAAAAGATCAATTGACCAATTTATTCTGTTTAAATAAGTGCACAATATGAAATGAAAATTTAAAAATATGAATTTATGTTTAAAAAGATTTTTCAGTTTTGTTAGAATTATCAAACTGTTCCCCACAAAATAAAATATTCCTGAAAATGAACAAAAAAACAATTTTTCTTATTATGGTTTCTAATTTCTAAAAGTTTAGCATAATTTTTTTTATCCATATTATTATTATTATTATTATTAATAGTAAAAAAATATCACATCAGTTGTATAAAGGGGGTGCTGAAAAGTTCTGAACCCAACCTGCTGCCCAATATCTGACCAAATAACCAAACATCAGAATTTATTTTGGCACCCTTCTTGGTTGAACCAAAAACTTTTTGGCATCCACTGGTACTTTAAAATGAACATTTAATTAACAGACAAAGAAATGGCTGATATAATATTAGAAGTTAAAGTCTTTATGGAGTTATTTGCTAAACAGTTTGGCATATTCACCAAAAGATATTTCCATTACAATGTCCTTTCTTTTTATTCTAATTTGAAATTTGCATTTAAACAACAGAAATTGAAATCTACTTCAACATTGCAGCTGTTGTGTTTTCTTTTATAGAAGTTTTTGAAAGAAAAATAAAAGCTATTCATTTTTCAAGTCATTTTAAAATGAAAACGTTTATTAAATACCTTTATTAATAGACATGTTAACATGTCCATCAATAAAGACATTATTAAATAGCTGAAAACTTTCTGCAGGCAGGATTTTAAATTAACTCCTGTAGAATGCCTAAATAGGGCCTTTGGCCTCAATAAGACATGACAGAACTGAACTAACCATTGATTAAATCATACCTTTATTGAAAAATCATCATGACTTCTTGGAGCACAATTAATTTAAATATATTGGGTGATTTCACAAAGATTTCAAATGCGCAAATCTTTTGAAAATGTAAGTTATTTTTTACCGGATTTTTATTGTAGATATAAAACATCACTATGTTGCAAGGTTAATGTTTATGGACCCTGGTGTCCATTGCTCATATTACAAATTCTTTTATATCTTGATTTTCCAGTGTTCAGAAAAAAAAAATCACATTTTGGTTAAACAAAAGAATGAGTATTCAGTTTTTTGCTGACAAACAGAAAACAATGATCCAGTTAAGTATTATGAGCATATTATAAAATAACCACCTGCCCAACAAAAATTGCCTGGGGTACCATTAGATAACCACAGAAAATTTACCTCTGTCAATGAATTATACAATGACAGACTAAAACACATTTGATGAATTATAATTAGGTATAAAAAATATTCTAAATATTTAATTAATGCCAGTGAAAGCCTGTGCTTTTGATAACTTTCCACTTTTATTTTTAATTATTTAATTTGTTAAAGTTTAAACCTTGGCATCAGATTTAAAATTTCATAAATGCTACAAACAGAAAATAAGTGCACAATTTCTAGAATTCTGTAAGTTATTAGAATTAATCATTTTTTCAATTAAAGTCACTGTATAAAACCAAGGTAGAGATTTAAGAGGCCTAACAGCTAACAGCTCAGAAAATGGACTTTGAATTCAAGTTCTAGCTATGTGTGTGTGTGTGTGTGTATGTTCACTTTACACTAATGCCTTTGGGAAAGGTATGAATCTGTTTCTTCTCTCATCAACCAGAGGTAAAATAAAAGAGCAGACTGGGCTCTTCAGCTTTGAGTGGCAACCAATAAAGGAGGATAACTCTGAATTCAAACCAGTTTGGTGTGTGAGGTTAAAACATACTTGCTATTGAAACTGCAACAGCAACACTCTGCATCGATGTTATAGAGACCCTATGTTCCATAGTTTTCAGGTTTCAAGATGTGAAAATATACATTGCTAATTTTTCAGAGAAACATTTATTTTTAAAGAAAAATTATGGATAAATTTTATTTTGCATTGTCAGGCTTGAAACCTTTATTTATAATTTATTTATTTAAGAGAGAATTTTCTTCACTGATAAGAAAAAACGATTTTTCAAATAAATCTGTTCATAAATCATATATACAAGTACTTAAGAGCAAGAGGTGTAGATTGTAGCTTCTGAAATCATTCAAAAATAGAAAATCAAACAAAAGTATCCCTTTTATCTTTGTTACAGGATATTATTTTTATTTTTTATCATTGATCTTTGTCGAGAAAGAAAATTAACAACAATGAATAACACTTTTCTGACATGTAACCATTTTTCAGACATTTAATTCAGAATTGATTAAGAAACAAACAAAACTAGAAAAATCTTGCTAAGCAGAAGAAAATATTTTGGGGGAGAAATGAAATTAGAAATATTAAGACAGTTTTTTTTGTTTTTATAAGTTAGCTTCTACTAATGATGTGCTTCAGAAACTGGAACATTCTTATCAAGAATACTTAAAGAACTGCTTTTAGATTTAATACTGGATTTTTAAGTATTAATTAACTTTTTCTTTTAAATGACAAAGTATGCTGGAAGGAGTGAAAGAACATTAAGTTAATGCTGAATGGTTATTAAAAACATACAAAGTTTAGAGGCAATTTGTAATCAGTTTGGAGGATTTTGCCATTAATGACAATGTTAGTGTTTAAAGAAAAAAAAACAACTAAAATTCTATAGAAATTAATAGATGAAAAAAAAAAATGAACAAATTATATACGGATGCAAATTATAGCTGACACATTAAAGAGCATGTTCTATCAATGTCAGGCAATAAAAAAAGTCTTTGTATTGAAAAATGAAAGTCATTAAAAAAAAAACAAACAAAATATACGATATTCCTACTGAGTGGATACTAACTTAAAATTGAATTTTTAATAGATTCGTAATTTTCCTATACGGTATATTGTTAGAAAATCCTTGGTTATAAATGGTTTGTACAGGTGTTCCCCGAGACATGAAGATTTATTCTTATAATGCTAAAAATAGTTTGATAAAAAAATATGATAAATGTACAGTTCTTTGTGCTGTGAACGATTATGGTTCTTTATTAAAACTTTATCTTTTGTAGCTTTAAAAAGCAATGTTTATCCCTTAAAATTACTACTGGTCAGTGTTTTGCCATCTATTTAAACTTTTATAATAATAGATATATTTTTTAAAAATCTGATATTAGATTTTTTTTAAAGAAAGGAAAAAAAAAAGACTTTACCAAGAGGAAGAAACATGGCGCGCAACAGACGTTAGATCTAAGACTTCTGAATTTGGAACTAGAAGCAATAAAGATTTTAACTGCTTCATGATAACTAGGCCATCATAGACAATGGGTACTCCATATAGATGCTTACCTGCTAAAAAAGTTAATCTCTACTTTTGATTCAACCCCTCTACTTTTGGGGTGGCATATTTATAGAAACACGCAAAGAGACAGGTTCATTCATTACTGAGAGAGAGAGAGAGGAGGTAATATATTTGCAGCTATTTTAATTTTTGTATTAGTTTGTATTCCACACGCAAAAAAAAAAATGTACTTTTAGTCATTGTGTATAAAATAAACACATTTCATAGTGTTTTACACTAGAATTGGTGTAGTTATTAAAATTTTATTAAGAAAAAAAGTACAGCGTTTTTACTTACTGGAAACCCACGGCATATCTATATTAACGAAAGATTTGAATATTAATAAAAAAATAGAGACAAAATATTTATATATAAATATGTGTAGGTCAAAAAAATATTAAAAGCATACACACACGCATGCATGCATGCAAGCCTTTAAATTTTAAAAATAATTCTCTATGTTTTTTTGTTCACAATTTAGGAACATTTTTTTTTTAAAAAGTTCAATGTAAATTTAGAAATAAGACACAGATAATTTTATTTTTTAAAAAGGTAGTTATCAAGTATTTAAGACTTTAAGTTAAAAATAAGACAATTACAAAGAAAAGCTTCCTTACATGTCGCCCGGAAAAAATAAAAGACAACAATCTCCGAGTTTCCACATTCAAATATTCAACTTTTAAAATAATTAGTCTTTTTTAAGTTATATCAATAATTAAACTTTTCACAGGTTTTATCTCAGAGAAAAGTTTTGGCTTGATCTTACCTCAGCAACACTAGTTTCTTTACCCCCCACCCAGTGTAAAATTAAAAAAAATTTTTTTTTTTTCCAAGAACTTTGCTTTATGAAGTAGGAGAGTTACAGTCATTTAAATTACTTGTGAACTTTTATTGGTTGATACCAAATAAAAGAACACAATTTAAATCTTTACAATACATTCTTTAATCAAGAGAACATTTCTGTCTTGACCCACAAATGTTCCTTTGATTAATTAATTAAAAGAACGAATTGGATCTTAAAAGAAAACATAACTGCTGAGTGAAATCCAATTTAATGTTCTGAACACTACTGGAAAAGGGGATTCATTGTAATTTGCATAACAGTAATAACCTAAATTTAGCGTGAAAGATATCGGAAAAAAATAAGATTAAGATAAATTTTCAGCCTATCCAAAACACCACTGAAGGGAATTCATAGACCTCCAAGAAGCCTGACGTCCACTGTAGAGGACGCTGGGTAATTTTGGATGTGTGTGTACACACACACTCACTACAAAACACGATAACAATTTTAATTTTAGCTGGTGTTATATTTTGGAGAGACTGGAATTTCTTGAATTGTTATCATCAAAATAACACTTTGTTTAATGTTTAACTTGACGTAAACACAACAAAACCACGCTATAGCGATTTCGTAGTTTAAGTTTAGATATGGTACGAAGAGGAGGCACGGTGGAGTAATTATTGCGGCTCGGATTGAGGATTCGGAAAACCGATTCGAATTACATTCACTTACGTGCTAACGTATGAATCCTCTTCTTGTAAATAGCAGGTCAGACCGGGTTCTATAGCTTTGAATGGCAACCGCAGAAAGAAATGGTAACCTACTGCGGGAAAAACTGCATCATCAGTCATGTATCGAAATATACATGATAAATGACTGATGGCATGAAGTAGCAAGTATGGAGTACCCAATGAGGATTGAACTCGCTACTCAGTCGTAGAATGAGACAATATCCTGTTGTTAAACCATTGCAGTAAGTGTAGCTAAGATGTGATATAATGTCGAAAGTATCAAGCACCCAGTGAGGATCGAACTCACTAGTCAGTTGAGACAAAATTGCTAACCATTAACGTCGAAGGGGAGATATATAGTGACTAGTGCCGGTGGAACTCACTCAGTCACGATATAACAGTAACGGTCATTGTACGTAAATCATAAATCTTAAAATGTTTTGTTTTCATCACCTCGCTCCATCAAAAAATTGTACATGTAGGACTGGTTAGAACTTCATAGAGAAATTGCGGTATTATGGCATCTGTTGTAAGACTGTGCAGCGTATATGAGATGTTTTGATGAAAGGGAAAGTATTCGAGCAGATGTGACATTGAAGACTTCCCCTTCATTGAGGCCACGTGACACATTTTGTACAATTCATGCAATAAAAAAATATAACCTTAACGACCTGCGAGATAAGTATGCCAATTACAGTGTAACCCGGATATAAGAGACTCAGATATAAGAGAGATTTTCTCTGGTCCCAAATTAGAGCCTGTGTTACCTAAACAAAATAGACCAAACCCGGATATAAGAGACTTCTTCTCCGGTCCCGACAACTCTCTTATATCCGGGTTACACTGTAGTACTTTTTTTTTTACGGAAATATATCCTTACCTTACGAAACGAGCATAATTTACAATGCTCCAAGTTTGGGAACTCAGTGAAGATCGATGTCACTACATTCGTAATGGTAGTTGAGACCGATTTGCTAACCCGCTTCGTAAGGATGTCTCGCTGTAGAATTTATGATTAGCATAGTTATCTCAGAGACCATTGTTACTGTATTAAGTTCATTTTTCATTATGCTTAAATGAGACTCTACTAAGGCCATTGGGCTTTGAATTTACAAGCAATTATTTTCCTTGGAATGGAAATGTAATTTCTACTACCAGGCACTCAAATGAAATTTGTATATATTTTGAAATGTTATTGAGAGAGAAATGAAATAATAAAGCAACATTTTAAAAAGTAAAAATAAAATCGTTATGTTTTTTTTTTTTTTTTTTGGCCTTTTATCAAAACTTGTTTCTAATTGAACCGTATAACAAATAAGCATAATTAAAATGTTCTTTAAAATGACTGAGTTTGTTTTTCATAAGAATATCTATGTTACAAAACTAAAAGCGTCCCTTAAAAAAAAATAAAAAAATAAAAACATTCTTCGTTCATCAAGTTTCTAAATAGGGAAGTTACGCGAATATTTTTGATCAGAGAAAAAAAAAGAAATCAATTTTAATTACAAGAAGCTTGATTCACAAATTTTCTCCAATTTTGAAGCCTCTAACTGGCGGGAAATTGTAAACATCAAAATTAATGTAAAAAAAATAATAATAAATAAATAAACTAATTGGAGAGAAAAAAAAAAACTAATAAAAAAGCGTAACACAGTGCTGAACGAATCTATACAATTATGTGGACACGTACATATTTCAAATACACATCCAGATAAAAAACATTCGGTACGATTATACACTTTCTTTTTTTTTAATTTGCGCTTGTGTGTAACTAAGTGTAAATGTTAACTGCTGTTTAGTGTTTAGTTTATTCATGATGAGATACAAAATGTCCAGGTCTTCAGGGGGCTATCCTTGGTACAAAAACTTTAAAACTGCGTAAATTGAATTATTTAAAATTAATCAAAGAAAATCGATTACGAAAAAGACGTGCAAAAATATTCTCTTTTGAAAAAAAAAAAAAAAAAAAAAAACACACTTCTAAGAAAATCTTAACCACATCTGATACTGAGGTCAGATCTTTTCTGTTGGTGTTGTCAATTCACCCCAAAAAGTTACTTATCGCAAATATTCACGCCAAGAAATTATATATTTCAAATCAAAGTTGTTTTCTTTTTTTTTTTTATTAAATTTTCAGCACGGGTTAGGGTTACGAATTTTTTACAATTTAAATAAACAGAAAAAAAAATATCTGTTTTTGGCTTGTTTATCGGGGTGAGCGCGAATGCTGACCCCACACTTAGAAATAGCGCACCTGAGTCGCCTACATTTGGGACGATCGCAAAGGTCAACCCAACCGGAGTGCAATGGAAGGGCCTCGAGCTCGGAGAATTTGGTGTGAATTTTAGTAAATATAAATTCCTTTTATTTTGGAGTGAATTAACAGAAAAGATCCCTGGAGGTCGAGTAAAAAACAGAAAATGGGGGAAGACTTATTTACAAGTTTAAATCGCTTGTTTTTGTTTGTTAATTAATTGTTAAAGAAAGCACGTTTTAGCCAAAAATTAAACCACTCCGCTCAATCAAAACACCGTAGGAGAGAATGAGAATGGATAAATGTTTTTTTTGCCTTCTAAAAACGACTGTGTTGTTCATTTTGTTTTTTACCTTTTTTTTCGGCGATTAAATTAGTAGTAATTTATTTAGACACCTATTATTTCACTGAGGTTGAGGAAGCTATTTTATTTTTTATACTTCTATTTAACAGAAAACTCTGATAAAAAATAACTTTTTAGTAGAGAACAATCTCTGACGACTCGTAAAAATGACAATGGGCACTCGTTTCTAAAATAGAAATTTACCTTATCATTAGCTAGTCACATTATTTAATTCATTTTATTTTATTTTTTTAACACTTCTTTAGCTTCTCATCGTGATAGCTTGCTTGTTTGCCAGGCTATCTGGAATGTGTTCTTTTCAGCAATGCGTAGATAGAAGCAAAACCGGCGTTTAAATCTGATAGGTATGTTAATATTCGGTTAATATTATCCTGGGTAGAAAAAAAAAGATTAGCATCCAACTTCCACCACATTTATTATTATATACAAGGAAGAGGATGTTACAAATGTTCTCGGCCTGACCAAGAAGATCTTTGGTCAGAATTTGGAAAATAAGTCGGATCGAGATCATTTCGGCACTCTCTTGTAGAAGAAGAAGAAAAAAAAAAAAAACACTGTCTTCTAAACCAAAAGCTTTCCTTCAAATTAAAACTTGTAAAAAATGTTTTACCAACTTAATTAGATTTTTATGTATACATTTTCGGAAATAAATTTAAATTGTTCGTTCAAGTTCCACATGCATGTAACTTTTTTCTTTTTTTTTTTAATCTTTGTCATCATTAAATTAAGGTCTGTTTTCGAGCTAATTTTATTTGTATTAACTGGTTATTTGGTTAACTGCATATATTTCTGACAGTAAAATGGCTTCTATTTTCTTCGCAATTGTCCCCGAAGAGAAACAAACGCACACACGCAAAAAAGATACAAATTTTGAAACTTGCTGACATTGGCAGTTATCTTCCATTTTCGAATTTAAAATATTTTATGTAAATTATTTCTATAGAAGTAATAATAGTAGCAGTTGTAAAATACAAAATAAACGTTATTAAGGACTATTTTTTTAAAATCTACAATTGTATTTATAATAGCTGAATTGTTTATTTTGACTAAACTTACAATGGTGTAAGAAAGAACAGGTCTACCAAATATATTCTTTCCAGGTCTGAGAAATGAGAACAAAATCCACTTGGTTAACACGATCCAGAATTTTCGTTCATATTTTGGTAGGATTTTGAAATTAAATTATAATTATCTAATTATATAGCAACATGCGGCGATTTGGATAAAAAAAGAAGCGAAAAAAACACATATAAAAGATGGACATAGCAGTGTGAGTTTTCATCAAATTTTTTTACAAACATCGTTGCTTCATTTCATAAGAATTAGAGGCAAAAAATTTTTGAGGGTCAGGCATGTTTTGTGTGCGTGTATGATATAAAGTCAGTCAGAATAAAACTTGGGCTACAACAGAGATCAAGGGTTAGCAGGAAAAAAAAGTGGAGATCTCATGGAGAATATTTCAATCAACCATAATAGTCAATATTTCTCATATTTTTTTTCTAAAGTATCAACGGGTTTATTTTTTATAAATTTTTATTACTTCTTTTAATGGATGTTAGTGTTTGAAATAGACGTCTCGTTTTTTTTCGCAGTGTATATTATTAAATCTACCGTCCTGTGCACTCGAGAAAACTTAAAGAAAATATGCTCTTCAGCAGGGTTCGAAACAAAGGTGGACGTAGGTTCAAAACATGTCGGATAGCACTGCTTAAAAAATACGGGGTGCCTATTTCAAACACTAGTATTCATTAAAAATAATGTTTGAAGCAATATATCACGATAAATATTGTCATTATTAATATTTTTCTATGTTTTTACATTTTTGTTGACAAAGATCATAATTAAAAAGCATTCTGTTAATTTTTCATTATGAGCGTATGTTTGTATAAAGATTAAATATGTATACATTCTGTTTAATGTCGCTATGCACACAATTTATTTTTTAATGTAGAGGAACACTGCAGTGTATTAAAATACACGCACAACAAAAATACCATTAAAGATTATTCAAGAAGTGAGACGATGTGGATTTTTTAACGGAATTCTAATGATGTCGTTTCCTTGTCTAACTGTTTTTGATTTGAAACACTCCTTACCAGTAACTCAACAAAAACGATTTACTCAGCTTTATCACTCCACATTGAAAAGATTGCGTAAAGAAAATACCACAAAAATAGATTCTTTACCAGCCCCCCCAAAAGAAACAAATTCACATCAGTGTTTGGTAAGATAATCCGCTTGGACTTTAAGAGTAAGATTTGAAGGGTGATCATTGGTTTTCTTTCCGTCTTTGTGTAGAAGGACAATATTTCCAGTCAGTAGAATTTGGTTACAGCATTCGTAGACAAATCGGCTAAGCTTCCTACGCCTTTTACGTCCGTTCAGTTTCATGTTGATGCATATAAAACCATTGTTTTTGTACGCTTTGATTTCTTCATAGTTATCTGAACCGATGTCTTCCAGTTTCATGAACCGGATTGCTTGAATCTGTCCCTTCTTCAGTACAAGACCATAGTTTTTGTGCCTGAGATGCATGTAAAGTTTGTCTTCGTAGACAACTTTACCTCTATTCTTGTCAGTATGCAGAATTCCATGCATTTGAGTATTTGATTCCACATTAGACACGGCCGGACTTTTGGCGGGCTTTGCAACGTCCTTTTTGGTTTTATCAGAAGTTGCAGAGCTGGTTTTCGGAATGGCTTTTTCCGAAAGTTTTTGAATTGACTTATCTTCTGTAGTTGATTTTGGACGTTTCTTCTTGACCGGTTCTGAAGCCTTCACTGGCAGTTGGAATTTCACCGGAATGGGTGTTTTAACAGATTCCACGGCCTTAGCATCTTTAGACAGCCAATCAGTTTTTAATGGTTCTGTTGCCTTAACTGGTTTCGGAACGTTAGCAGTTTCGGGAACCTCCATTGGTTCAGAAGTTTTTGCTAGTTTGGATACTTTTGAAGATTCAGGAGGTTTGACTGATTCTGGTTCTTTAACTGGTTCAGGAGCTTTGGCAGGTTTTGAAGTCATTACCGGTTCGGGTGTTTTGACAGATACTGGAACCTTGACCGGTTCAGTTGCTTTGACAGGTTCTGGAACCTGGACTGATGCAGGTGAGATGACAGGTTCTGGAACTTTGACCGGTGTGGGAGCGATGACAGGTTCTGGAACTTTGACCGGTTCGGAGGCGATGACAGGTTCTGGTAATTTGACCGGTGCAGGTGCGATGACAGGTTCTGGAATTTTGACTGGTTCGTGGGCTATGACAGGTTCTGGAACTTTGATGGGTGCGAGTGCAGTGACTGGTTCTGGAACTTTGACTGGTTCAGGTGCAGTGACAGGTTCTGGAACTTTGACCGGTTCGGGGGTGATGACAGGCGCCGGAAATTTGACCGGTTCAGGTGCCGTGACAGGTTCTGAAAGTTGGACCGGTTCTGGCTCGATTACAGGTTCTGGAACTTGGACCGGTTCGGGTGCCGCGGCAGGTTCTAGAACACTGACCGGTTCAGGCGAGATAACATGTTCTTCAACCTTTACTGGTTCGTGTGCGATGACAGGTTCTAGAGCCTCGAGCGGTTCAGGAACGATTACAGGCTCTGTAACCTTGACAGGTTCAGGCACGATGACAGATTCTGGAACCTTTACTGATTCGGATGCAATGACAGTTTCTGGAACATTGATCGGTGCAGATCCGATGACAGGTTCTGGAACAGTGAATGATTCGGGTGCGATCACTGGTTCTGGAACAGTGAATGATTCGGGTGCGATCACTGGTTCTGGAACATTGAGAGGTTCACGTGCAATGACAGGTTCTGGAAACTTGACGGGTTCGTGTACCATATCAGGTTCTAGAACTTTAACTTGTTCGGATGCGCTTACAGATTCTGGAGATGTGACTGGTGCAACTGCTCTGACAGGCTCTGGAGTCATGACCGGTTGATCTGTGTTGAGGTATTCTGGAGCCTTGACTAAATCGGCTGTACAGACAGGTCCTGGATCCTTGACCATAGGTGATTCAACAGGTTCAGGGTCTTTGACATATTCTGGATACTTGATTGGTTCTGAAGCCATGACTGGTTCTTGAACTTTGACCAGTTCAGTGGCATTCTCTGAGGGCTTACTAATCTCTTTCACATTGGCATGGACAACGATTGGTTTCGAATTCATATCAAGCATTGACATATCTGGCATTTTGGTTTCAAACTTTTCGTTTGCTTTTTCTTTGCTTTCAAACACAATCGCTGCGCCTTCAATACTCACATCACCTGATATTTCGTTTTCGATTTTATGAACTACTCCAACTATTTCTGACTCTGTAGCGTTCGCATTTATAGCCATTCCAGCTAATTCGTCACCGTTCTGCATTGCCATTTTGGTAATCATTTTCGGGAGTTTGGAGATTCCCGGAGCTGGTGCTGGAATCATTACAGACTCTGACTTCGGGATTTCGTCTACCGTGGCGATTCGTCCTGGGTTTGTAATAGGTGCTGTGTCATCATAGTCATCGTCAATAAAAAGACTGTTATGTTGCATTGCATTATTTCCATCTGGCTTTACCTGTCCCAATGACATTTCAGCCGTTGGCGGTGGGGCGTTAGGTTTTTGTTCTGTCGAAGTGATAACAGAATTAGGACTTATTGGTTGTGGTGGTATGAACATAGCTGAAGGAGAAACGGCACTTCCGGTCGGAGTTCCAGGTACTGAACCTTCTTTAGACAACGGTTTATTAGCCGTTGAATCTGTAAAAGAGTTAATGGTTTCTTCTTGGGGCAAATGAGTTTCGTTGTTCAGATCTGCTAAAAGGGATTCCATTACTATTTCTAAATATTTTGATAATTATATAAATATATATTCCAGTGTTTTCAAATTATGAAGTGTGTGTTATCGGCGTTGGTATCTTTTTATCTTCTGTTATGAAATTCCTAAAAAGAAAAACAGAAAATTAAGTCAAGCTGTGATAAACATGAGTTAAATACTGTATACATTATTTATAATCTAGAAAAACTTTAATAAGACTGGGAAAACTGTGGTTATCAGGCCCGTTGCAAAAGTGTTTTGAGTAGGGGTAAGGGTCTTTAAGTCAGAAGGGTCGCAACTGAAAGTGTCTGAATTATAACACTCAGCTTGGGGTAACAGTAATTGGTTCTAATATTGGAAAAAAATCATAAATAAATAAGAACAATTTTTTTCGTAATTTGCAATAATTTTTTTTTTTTGACCAATATAAGCGATAAAAATGGAAATTATATCAAACAGTGCAAATGTATTCAATGAATAGTTTTTATGTCGTAAAATTTAAAACATTAAAATTAGTTTATATCATTTTCACTGGGCGGGGGTGATTTTAGGGGGGGCTATTACAGGAAGGGTGGTACAAAATAAAAAAATGGGCGCATGAGAAAGGGTTAACTTGAATATTAAAAAGACGGGGTGCTAAAATATGATATTAAATTTTAAAGATTTCTGAGTATCTCTCTCTCTTTACACACACATATATATACATATATATAAGAGAGAGAGAGAGAGAGAGACGAAAGTCTGTTTCATGCTTGAACGCAATCTTCAGGCCATGGAGATTGCGATCAAACATGAAACAGACTGTCGTCACTCGGTGTTAACCTCAGTGTCAACTTTTATATTTACATACACTCTATCCATGATAATGAGTACTTTTACGTTTACCCATAAATTATTTAAAAAACTATATTTTTATCATTTATATATATAGACCCTCTCTTAAATAGAATATTTTTGAATTTTGATCAATTATTCTCCTGTTAACAATTTCTATTTTGATTTTAAAAATAAATTACTTAGTTATATTTAATTTAATTAATTTCTTTTGGCTTTTTGCTTATTCTTGTTTTTTTTAATGTGATCTGTAGATAATTTTTTGCATATAAAACTTACATACAACAAATCTTTTCTAATCTTAATAAAAAAATTAAGTTTTAAGATTTATTTACAAAATTAATAGCAGTAATGTTTTCAGACAAATGACAGCGCTCATCTGAATTGCATTGTGATAGAATACAAATTCAAGGTTCTGTGGAGGTCTGAAGCTATCCAGTCCCTCATAGTACCGTGGACGTTAGAACCATTTCAAAATAGTAATAATAGACTATTATAGAGTCTTGATTTCTGACTGTTCAAAGATTAAACCTCACAGTTTATTTATTTTAATAACTAGCCTTTCATTTTTGTTTCTTTGAATTGTTCTCGTGCAATGTTTGTTTCTTAAAGCAATCCATTCTTTCCGAAAAAAAAAACAAACAAAAAAAAAAAAAACATTCGGCGAATCAAATTCGGTCAATGCGATTAAGCTCAACTTCGTCTGTCACAAGGTCACAAGGCCACAGTAACAAGCAGTCCGTGAGGATCGAACTCATTTTACACAGTAGTAAATGTTCAATTCAGAATTACTCGACTCCAGGAGGAGCTTCAGTTTATCCGTAGATACATCAATAAATCTGTAGCCGAATAAAAAAGTAAAACAAATTATCTTATTGTATTTTTCTTTAAAATAAGATAATTTGTTTTACTTTTTTATACAACAAATATTGGATCTTGCCAAGATTAGCGAACACGATTATCCACATGTAAAGAATAGAAAACCCTTGACAAAATATCTTAAAAAGCAATGTTGGAAATATAAATTAACTCGTTTATTGATAAATGAACAATTAATAACAATATTCACTTTCCATGAAAAAACAGTTAAAAATAAATTAGTTATTGAAACTGTACTTTGTCCAATTCATAAATAAATGTATGATTCACATTTTAATTCCTGTGGAAAGTGGTTTGTTTTTCATCCAGTCAACCACTGATAAGCTATCCTCCCCAAATACTGACTTCGTAAACCTCCGTGAACATCTATCCATCCTTGAGGGTTCCTGAATATGTGAATTAATAAATTAAAACCAGTATATGAAAATATATTGAGCTTTAAAGTTATTTGTACCAGAATGTTCATGTGTAGAACAGCGAACCCAATTATTCTCATGTAAAGACTAGAGAGAGTAACGGACCCACTCATCTTCTTGTAAAAGAATAGCAAACCATGCCGTGAGTAGGTTCGCTAATCTTGAAAAGATAACAAATATTTTTCGACACAATATCTTTCATTGTCAACGTATTTAATTCAGTGGTGAATATTATTAATTACATATCGATCATTACGCAATAAAACTGTCAGGTAAATATTCCGCTATAATATCAGGCTACGGACTTATTGATACACCCACGTGTATGCGTGAGTGTGTAACCTTCAAAATATTTTTTACTTTGGTTTTGAAAATTCCGATCTAGCTATTATGAGTTCTAGACTTGTTGAAAATAAAGTACTGAGTAAAAAGGAAACAAAAAAAACAGTTTAAACTTCATAAAGACAAGGAAGAAACCAAAAGGAAATTGATGATTAATTTTTTTTTTTTTTACCTTAAAAATATGAGACGGTGAAAATAGTTTTTCTTTAGTTAAAAAAAAAAATCTCTTACCCGGTTGCCTGCGTCTACTGTGGTTGGAGATATTCCTAAGTTCTAAAAGTAAATCAGAAGGTAATCCGCTTTGAATAAAATGTCTAAAAATCCAAACCTCAGTTTGTGACTGTCAAACAAAACCTCCGAATTCTTTTTGGTAACAGACTAAAATTAAGGGAATTTTCGTATGAAAAATTAGGTTGGAATACCCCCCTAAAATCTTCTCTTATTTTCTTTTCTTAGAGTTTGTCTTGAAAAAAAAATATATAAGCAAAAACAACTTCTTCCGAACAGACAACGCTGTAAAAAAAAAAAGAAAGAAAAAAAAAAGAAGAGAAACTCCAGAGACGCGGTAGTCAGCAAACGAAGGAAAAGCGAAGTTTAGAACTTCTCTGTTCCTCTCTAACTCGTGAATACACCCTAACAAAAGGTGGCAAATTGTTGATCGCAAGCAGCTCGACACACTGACTAACTGGTCTCCCTTTCTTCCTCAGGGTTCGAGCTGACGTAACATTGACAGTATGGGAGTGAGTAGGTAAGCAAGACTGAAGCGGATCCAGACCGCCCGCCCTCCAGGTACGTTTTTAACCAGTTAGAAAAAGCTGTCAGAAAAAAATCGTGTTGCACACACACATCTTCTTCTTCTTCTTCTATGTGCCGTGTCCTTTCAGGACGTAGGCAATCATGGTTCTTCACAATGTCTTTTGTAGCTCTTAATGTTTGTCATTTAGCTGTCGCTCTTAATCCCTGTTCTGCCAACCATTTACACAAGCTTGTTAGGTAGAATATGCGCTTTTTTCCTCTTAAAAGTTATTTGATAATCAGTGTTTCAATCAGGTGTATGCATGATAATACTAATACATGAAGTAAGTGTAAGTAAACGATAAAAATAGATACAAACGGTGTAGTTAGTGTACATATTGCACTCAAATCAAGTGCAAATGAAATTAATGAAATTTGAAAACATATTCACTTATTTCTACAACAAAATATATATGAGCAAAATGAATATTTTTACAACAAAAAATACAACAAAAAATCGGTAATACTGTAACACGGGTGTATTGCAGTCATTGGTGGGGTGTAGAGATATTTCCTTAGCGGTGGCTTTCTTTTCTGGCGTTGGGTCGTGATAGTTGGGCATCGAGTGAGGATCGAACGCACGAGCAATGGTCATATTTTTAATTGTTAACCATCACTCTATGGCAGAGGCCTTATATTCTGGATAAGCGGTATTTTTTTTATTTATTTTAAAACAGATCACAAGACTGTTCAGTTGGGCACTTCGATGTGGTTTAATGGCTAGCAAGCTTGCCTCTCTAGATCAATAACGACTAAATAGTGAGTTTGATCCTTACTAGGTGCCTCATACTTTCGGCTTTGTACCACATCACCATAAGAATGTTCAATTATAAATAGAACCATTACTTGATTTTTGTACACACATATGGCATGATAATCATGTACGTTACTACAAACGAAACATATTCAGATTCACATCAGGGAAATATATATCTTTTTCTTTATGTGCTATGTCCCCTCGCGATCATGGCTCTCCACAACTTCCTATCTTAGTAAAGTTTCTGTTTCTGTTATTTATCCTAAGCCCTGTTCCGTCATCCATTTAGTCAAGCTAAGTAGCGATTTTCCAAGCGTAGCTTAGATGTGGTACAAGGCCGAAAGTATGGGGCACCCAGTGAGGATCGAACTCACTACTCATTCGGTGCATTTAGTCAAGCTAAGTATGTTATGCACTGTTTCTGTCTGTCTCTCTCTCTTGCCCTCTGTCTGTCTCGTGGGTATCAGATTTTCCATGATTTCCTTTCTCATTATGTACCCCAGAAATTAGTGTTAGTTTCCTTTTTGTTTCCATTTTCTCCAAAACTTCGTCATTGCTCATATGTTTGGTTCATGGAATTCTCAGCATCCTTCTGTAGAACTACAATTCTGATGCTTTAAGAAACTTTTTGATCTGTGAACAGAATATCCGGTATCATTGAATACATTTTCAAAATCATCTGCTTTTATTGTCATATCGTTGCTTTACTTTTCCCATATTAAACCCGACCTTGTGTCGTATTTGCCAATCTTCGAAGAATTAAATAGAATCGGCGCTTTACGCACTGAATTGAAGCGGTGCCATACATAGATTTGAGATGAGATCAAATATGGATCGGAATCCGTCTGAATGCTAAGATAAAGAACAAATAGGAAACGTTTGTCAATCTAACATGTTTAACTTTTATTAAAACTTAATCCGAGAATGTGATATGAAGAAAAAAAATTCTGGCATGTTTATCTTTGTGTTGTCTGATTTTCATGATTAGCCAATGAAAATCAAACAACGCACATGTGAAAATACCAGAATTTCTTTTTTCTTCATATCCCATTCTCTGATGAAACTTTAATAAAAGTGAAAAATGTTATATTGATAAACGTTTCCTATTTGTCATACATATATATATATG
>CAHIKZ030001391.1:12500-107500 GCA_903632075.3 Acanthosepion pharaonis | reverse complement strand
GCCAAATTTGTCCATTTTTCAAGAGACGTCGCCAGTAGTTTTTGAACAACCAGGTGTGAGTTTACCATGAAATAAACAAAGCAGTTATTTAGAAGAACAGTTGAAATTAATGTATGCAAGATTTCGCAACTCTAGCATCATTCCATCCTAGTCAGCCTATGGACTTTTCAACCCAACCGTGTAAATTATTTCTAGGTGTTAAGTAGAATAGGAAATATCTGCGTTTAAAAATTTCTCTTTACTTTGTGTAAACACTGTCACTACGAAAATAACATTGCCTTTTTTGGGGTCGTAAAAACACGACAATTTTAAAAATCTTCCGAAATTCATTCAATTATAGAATGTTGATAAACATTTTGGCATTTATGTAAAAGAGAATATATATATATATATATATATATATATATATATATATATATATATATATTTTTAAAGCAATCTCTTTTCAGAATTTTAGAAAAAAAAATTCTTTTCGCGCGATTACATCTCCTCTTTTTAATTTGCTGATTATGTACCGAGGCGGATTACATTGAAATTTACACTTTTTAAAGGGAAGTCCTTGAAAAATAAATACTGAAAAAAAAAAAAAAAAATGAAAAATCCGAAACCAAAAGAAAAGTCGATACGATGCCTATGCCTGAAATTTCATTTTTAAATAAAAATAAAATAAAATAAGCCTTTTTAAAACATTTTCTTCTTATTTTTTTTTCATTTATATTATAGGACTATTTTCTGTAACAACAAAAAAAAAGGTAAAATCTTTTCTTTGATATTTTTTACAGATTTTTTTTTTTTAGTTTAATATCGTGTTATGAATAATCAAGTCTGGTCTCCCTTTGTTTTGTTACTCGCCTCTTTGAGAGATCTATTTCTGTTTACTGGGACTATAAAAGGACACTATAGGCGAATCTTGTATTCTCAATTGAATAAAGCTTTCTTAAAGCCTACACCTGATTACTTTTGTCATTACATATCAATTTAATAATGCGATATTTTTAAAAGTATTTATTTATTCTCCTAAAAATATTTGTCATTTAAAAGTATTTATTTATTCTTTTAAAAGGTGTATCACTGTAGGATTTTGTTTTTAAAAACTTGATGCCCTTTAATAAATATAATGAGAAAATATTAAACTAATTTTTAAAATATCACACGTCTGTTTATGTGATATTATTTAAAACTACGGATGTACAGATTTTGTAATCATTTCTGCTTTTCTGTAGAGAATTTGGCACTTGTGTCCGATATAAAACTTTTTCTGATTTACTTGTGAAACATTTAAAGTTTAATGCGCATCTTTAGTTCGACAACAATACTACAGTAGTTTGTTTATTTTTACACGTCCACTCAATTTAATCAGAAAGTGAATAGAATGAACTTGTTTGGAATCGAACTCGTCTCTCCGATTTCTCATTCCGAACCGATAGCCATTAAACTAAAAAAAAAGCACACTAGGTTATAGACATATGCAAATATTTTTTTAAAATCTGTGTCTTCACACACATTTTCGGTAAAATACTATTTTACTCCTATATGGCAGTGAATGCTGTGTAATCTCAAAGATGAAGAAGAGACTTGAAGCAACAGAAATGTGGTTCTACAGAAGGATGCTAAAGATGCCATGGATGGAATATGTGAGAAACAACAAAATTTTAGAGAAAATGGAAACAAAAAGGAAAACTACATCCTTGTGCAAATTAATTGAAACAACCGCTTTAGTTTCCTTTCTTTCACCATACGGTCAGTTTTAGACTCACTGGATTGACAGCGTGTTATCGATTTCTATTTTTTCCTCAGATTAGGTCATTTGCAGTGGTGTACAGTAATATGAATCTATTTTCGAAGTGTATAATGAAATTTGTTTGGTATTAAAAAATATTGTGTCATCCGTGATTGCATAAGGTTTTATCACGCCCAGACACTATTGTCTCGACTGTCGATTAGTTGTCTTACAGCCATTGGAAGCGTACGAAAATTGTAACATTGTACGAACACACTGGCAAGCCTTACCAGTGAGCAAATCAAAGGTCTATAGGTTGGCTCAGAAACTCTTCTGATTTAAATCCAATCGAGAATCTGTGGTCAGTCTGCAAGGAACGACTTCATGGAATTGACATACGAAGTACTAACATGTGCACTGGGCAATGTTTCAAGGGAAAAATATGAAATAAAGTAAATAATAACGGAATTATTCGTTTTGTTTCAATTAATTTGCACAAGGGTGTATGATTAATATCAGGAAGAGACAGTTGACATTTTCTCCCATAATGAGAAAGAGGGCTTAGAAAATCTGGTACTCACAAGAGAGACTGAAGGTAAGACGGAGAGAGGAAAGTAACGTATAACATACTTAGTGAGCTTGAGTAAGTGGATAGTGGAACAGGGTTTAAGAGAAATAACAAAGACAAAATTTATTAAGAGCTACAAAGGATTGGAAATTGTGCGGGGCCATAATCGCCTACGTGCTGAGAGAACATTGTCATAAAGAAGATTACTTACGAGGCAAACTATTTTAAAGCAGGTGTAGTGAAGTTGTTCATTGTAAGCTCAATGGTTAAAGGTCGATCGAGTTCGTCTAGTTCAATCCTTACTGGGTGAACCATAATTGCTTAAATATTTTAAAATTGTAAAATATCGTTTTCGTCGTTTTCTCTACACTACCATGTTCCGCACGACGGCGCATGTGTGCTTCGACTTTTATATTAAGCATTTCTGAGAAACTAAAATAGACACTAACAGTGGATTAAGTTCAGAGTTAAAGCTGGCTATTTTTAAAACTAATAAATGTTTAAATCAAATTATATTGGCTTAACCCAAATCTCCGTTCGGATTACTAATTAAATTAAAAAAAAATGTATTAAATTTATTGAACAACATTTTTACTGTTATCTTTCAGTCATTTTCATAATTCCATTCTGCCGGCAAATTTTATCTTTCTAGGCAAAAAATTGTTTCGGTGTCTTTTACAATTTTTAAAGGGACAGATATTAGGGAAATTCTGTAAAGACCAAAATAAATGGTTATCCAAAGGTGCAATATCTAGCTAATATGGAGGATGAGTGAAAACTTTCCAGCCAAGATATAACAATTTTTGTTTGCTCGCCAAAGAAACATGCGAACAAGGGTTATTGCTGATCTAATGTTACGCCCGTTCGGGTATTTCCGTCGATGACACTTCATTTAGCCTAATTAGGAGCAGTACATGTTCAAATCGAAAAGAGCTCATAATTGAAAGCTCTCTTCCAGTTCATCATATCCATAACGTCATATTGGTTAGTAGTTGCTTATTTCGCTTGCCTCACGATCGATCTCTTGTGTTTCACATCGTTGCAAAGTATCTACTTTTCATCGATCGTTCCAAATGTTTTCTTTTTAAGGAGCATTTAAATACTGTCCAGTTGTTTTTCATTTAACTTACCTGGAAGCCACGCACCAAAGTGACTAACATAACCAATCTTATGCAAATGATTTTCAACGTTTGATTTGACTATTTTAAGGATACTGGCTATTACTTGCATTGTGTAAAGTTGAATGTCCTGAAATTATTTGTTGATATGACGGCTATCAACTGAAACTGATCTACTGTGGTTCACCGTCCAGTGAGAAATTACATGACATTCTCGATAATTCACAATTTTCTTCTATGTATCTTTCAGAATGTGGCCGATCATGGCTTTCCACAACTGCCTGTCCTGTATGGCTCATAACATTTTTCGTCTTTTTACCATCCTTCCAACTCTCTGGAGTAGTTGGTACGCTCCCATCTTCTTGTCCCTTTGCCTTCGATATGTCCTGTAAGTGTCAAATTTTCCAATCCCTTCATCCTCATTATGCATCCTGGAAATTTCAACACTCTCTTTCTGATTAACTGTCATTTTTAGTTTCCATTTATCTTAAAAATTACTCGTTGCTGACATGTTTCGTTCATTATTCCCCAGCATCCTTCTATAGAACCACATCTTTGTAACTTCAAGTTTTCCCTACATCTGTGAGGAAATTCACAATATGTTCTCCATAAACTGCACAGAAATCACTCTCTCGCTTTGTGTTTCAATAACAGTTTTACCTTTCTTAAAATAGAAAAGGGTGATATACTGAAAATGCTGCTTATTTTCTTCTGTCTACAATGTTAGCCGTCCTGAGTATGACGATAAACTACGTCGAAAGCCTCTGATCAGGAGGTTTTGAGGAGCGTGTAACCACCTCTTAATTACTGGTGTTCCCAGGTTCATCCTGACACGGGGTCAGTTAGGGCCCCAGCTATGGACAAATAGTTAACCTCCAAACTGGGGTAAAAACACAATGAAAGTGTAAAAATAGGTTTTAATACCAGAAACACTTTGTAAAAAATTATTACCAGCAATACATTTTTGAAAAAAATATTACCAGCGATACATATTTGAAGGAAAAATGTTACCAGAAATAGATTTTTGAAAAAAAAAAAAAATTACCAACAATAAAAATTTTATCGCCATTAAATAACCCATTGAGGTTGATATGCCGTAAAACAAACCAAACCAAACAATGTTAGTATCAATCCACAAAACTCAACTAAAACGATCTTTTTGAATGAAACAATTGGGACACGTAATGAGAAAGGAAGGCTTGGAAAATCTGATACTCACGGGGAGGATAGTGGGAGAGAGGGACAAAGGAAAGCAACGCGTGACATACTTAGCGGGCTTAAGCAAGTGGATGTCAGAACAAGATCTGGAAGAAGTAGCAAAAAAAATAAAACTATCGAGAACTACAAGGAGGAGGAAATGGAGAGCCATGATCGCCTACGTCCTGAAGGAACACGGCACATTACAGAAAGAAGAAACTTTCCTAATGCTATCTGATAACAAACACGCACATATATATAATGTTTTTCGTCGACGCAATAGTTTGATTCATTAACCAGTCTAAGAGACTAAACGGAACGCCCGACTTTTGGCTTGAGCCAGATGAAGATATGTTTGGTCAATAAATATCTAATTCAATAAAGTAATTTACGTTTACTGTATGAATAACCAAAACTTGGGTTTTACCACGCAGTGTTATCTTCTTACAGCACACATACATTATGCAATAATGAAAGAACGCATCACTTCGTCTCTGAACTTTAGTAGCGAAAGGAGTCATTTACGTATACCACTGGTATAATTTCTCCCATGTATATCCAGCTCACAAGTAGACGTTCAATTCTCAGTGTTGTGAATAATCATAACTGTAAACAATTAGTAAAAAAAACAATGCTTACTCTTCTATATTTTGTTGGTTTTGAACAGTGTCTTCAGTTGGTTTATTAGAAGAGGCACGGTGGAGTAATGGATAGCGGCTCGGATAGAGGAATTGGATAGCCGAGTTCGAATGGGAAAGGTATAGATCCTCTTCTTCTTTCCCCAGCTATGGATAAATAGCAGGACAGATCGAGTTCTATAGCCTTGGATGACAACTGGTCTACCGCAGAAAAAAATGGCAACCTACTGCGGGACAAAAATCTGCCTCGTCAGTCATGTCATGTATCGAAAGATACATGATCGCCTAAACGTGTATCACGCATAGCCCATAACTGGTTTATTATTAATTTTCCTTTGCTTTTTACGAGTCGCCTCCATATCTCAGCCAGACACGTCAAGAGGCAGCAAGTGCCTACTTCTACATCTAAAGACTGTATATTTCGTCGAGATGTGAAAAAAAGTTCAAAATTGGCGCAGAAGTTTTAAAATTAAGAACTCCATTTTTTTTTTTTGGTAAAATGTGGAAGTTCCAGGAGACCATTGAAAGACAATTCATAAAATATTACATACTGTTTTAAAACTTATTTTATCTACATGAAGATAAATTTGCGTATGGTGTGTGAGGTACACATGAATGTGATTTTTCTTTTGTGATTCAATTGTTTTGGGACTGCTAGGAATTTGGCCTACATATTTGTTTTCATCTTTTGGTATTATTCCCAATGTTCCAATAACTACCTGTTCTTTGATTGGGATGTAGCAATACTATGGTAGGTTTTGAAAAAAGCAGCACATAACTTTGAAAATGAGGCCCAGTTAGAAATACCTTCAGATTGTTTAAACCAGTCTGCTCCAACGGTACTGTTGAAGAAAACAAATAGTCAGTGGGAACATCACATTGTAATAGAATGAATGAATGAAAAACGCCCTACCTTAACTTTTGGTTGTGACAGAACAAACAACATTCATACAAGAAGCAATAACAAACGAGACATCGTTATGGTTTTAGAACACGGTAATTAATCTATTTATTCAGCATGGCTCTCCAACAACAACTAAAGAAAAAACGAGAGAAGATTAACAAAAAAGGTCCATACGCCCTCTACAACTTTGAAAAACAAATGTCTAAGTCCAAGGGAAATAACTAATCCCTTATTTATTAATTTGTTTAATATCTACAAAAAGTGCAATTTTTCAACAGGTACCTGGTCAGATATCTAGATGTGACTCCCAAGTTGCCTTGGCTGCCCCTACTTTAAACTTAAAAATAAAAAAAACCCAACTTTCTACACATGACTATGATGTTCTTCCACTACTACTTCCGCTCATGAACAGAGATGCACAGTGCAATCAGCTCCCAGGGGACACGCCCAACTAGTTATGGTCAGGAAACTGATATGCAAATCTGTGGTACTGAACTGGATATTGACTGTAATTCACCAAAGCAAAACATGTATATGTTAACACCTCCAATCAATTAAGATCAGAACCCATGAGAGCCATACGTATCAGAGCATTTATTTCTACTACTACTACTACTACTACTACTACTACTTTATTTCAGCATTTTCTCAGATAAGATCTTAAATATCTCTTAGATATTTATGCAATTTTCTCCTAGCTGTTCATCACTTTCCGTATTATTTTGCCGTTTCTAAGAGGCTTGCTTTTTTCAACAATTCCAGTGGGTATTTTCAACAATGTCAACTTTCTGTATTCCTGTCTCCATTCTGTCAGTGACCGTACCGTGTATACCAAAGACAACTGATATGTGACCTTTATTTAACTTCTAAAGCCTTGCGAGTTCAAAGTTCAATGGGTCATAGTTAGCTACTTTCTCTTCCTTTTTTTTTTTTGTTGCTCTATCCTTGTATCAAAAGGACATGACTAATCAATAATTAATCCTTTTCCCCTTATTTTATCTTCCACTAATCCGGTTTGTTGTTCTCCAGTTTCTTATCTGTTTTTTTTTTGTTTTTTTTAATTCCACAAAATGTTGCATGTTTCTGATACATTCATTATTATCATGCTTATCATCATCATCATAATAATAAATATTATAATTCTGCTTGTTCCTTAGTTAATTAGCACGCGCTTTACACTCCATCATTACCTCAGTTAAACAATGAACCATTCCGTTTTTTTACTGCGAAGATAGACGGGAGAAAATATATATCAAATACGCTCTTTGATTTAAGGGAAAGAAAGAAAGGGAAGATAGAGGAGACGATAACATTTCTCATGTGCCCAACATCTGCTTCAGTGAAATGGAAAACCTTGTCAGTTTTGAAACTTGTCGGAGTTAACTCCTCCTTCAGTTCGTAACCCTTTCACCAGGGGTCTCTCTTTCCTGGCTATAAATAGCCAATGACCCTTCGCCTCTATCTCTTTTTTCTTTTCAGGCCTGTGCACTGACACCTCGAGGTAAATTTCTCTTATTCCTAGAGGATTTCAACTATCAACCTCGAAACGTAGTCGCTAACAAGGAATAGCGTGGAAACACGCTAAGCACAATATTCACGCACGCACATACAGAATATTCACACACGCACGCACATACAGAATATTCACTGTACTGTTTCCATGTATTGTAACTTGTTAATAATATATATTTGTATATACATAATTTATCGGTCTTGTTTTGTTTGCTTTCTTTTCCTTCTTCTTTGGACTTAATCAAAGTCCAACCTTTTTATGTAGTTGGGCTCGGCGGGCAGGAGTATCTGAACCTTGCGTTTCTTCTACGTCTGACTTCTATCAACAACATAACAGCCACGCCATGAACCCTCAACAAACCGTAACCGCCACGGGCCCACTACAAACTCTTCATTTGTATCCCCTTACTTCTTTAAATAATGCCCTGCATTCATATTTATGATAGTTATTGTAATAATTTCTTAAAGTTGTTAAGATCAAATCTTTAACGATTCAACAGAGAGATTTTTATAGCAGTGGATATCGCAAAAAGCTTATTCAGTTATTGACTTAAGAATCAAGATCCATAAAATGAAAATAAGAAAATGAAAATAAGAAAAAACCATGAAATTTTCACGATTATTTCTAGTTATTTATTTTAAGAAATCAATCCGGCCGTTGAGTTTCAGTTTTATTTACCTTCCGTATATTACCTTACTTTACCAGTTTAAAAATATAAACAAGCAAGACTGACAATCGGCCTGATTGTCTGGTAGGAGTCAGCAGGCTTCCTATCACATTACGCTATACATAACTGCGCCCAAGAGAACACGCTCACCAAAATATTGCATAGCTAACAAAATATATATATATACATACACACACACACGCACACATATATATTTTGTCTTGTCCATTAGAAAACTTTAAAGCACAAGATGAAAGCAACCTAGAAAACGTTGGTAATCTAATTTTAGATAAGATTATGTAGTACTCTTCAACGAAGAAACAAAATAGTAGTAATGAAAAAAATTAAAAAAGTATATCTCAGTGGACATAACTAAGACGATACAAATATTCTGAGATGTATGAAGTATTTTTATAAATAGGACAGAACTTATTCATACGAGCGTACTTATCTCTGTCATATATATATATATATATATATATATATATATATATATATATATATATATATACACATTAACGCCAAAACCATGAGCAGGTGTACTGTATGGTTTCTACTGATTGAATGAAAAATTACGAAGTAACACTTAAGGATCACCAGATACAATGTACACCTGGTGAAGGCCGTAGAACATATTGGGTGAAATGTAAAAATCAAAATGGAATTCGTATAATCAATGGAATACACACGTTTTTTAATCTGCAACTCGTTTATAAGCAACTGGACGCAAATTTCATTACTGACATCAGTGTGACTTAAGCAATTAAAAAAAAATTAAACCGAAAAGAGTTATTAAAAACGTTTTCTTATACTATATTCCAGAATCCTACCAATTTTATTAGTTTGGCTATATTAAAACGTCTTTCTTTTCTACTTATTAGATCCAACCATAAAAATTTAAGCAATCCTTTAAACAACTTGAATACTAATTCTTACGAAAAAGCATCTTGAGTACTGGTCAAAATTCTAACTTCCTTATAAACATCATCTATTTATATCTTTTTTTTTTTTTAACTAAAGTTCACCCAATCTAAGGCTTGAGAGCCAATCAAAGTATAGGATTACTGCTTAGGTGCGTGATATGAATCTAAGAGAGGTGAAGTAGGAGGTGAAGTTTATGAGAACCAGGAGAGTAGATAACGACTGACCCTTGACTTGAAGATGTTAAGATTGTAGAGCTGGGGTCTGTACCACAAAGTAGCGCTTACCGAGTGGGACTTCCTCTTTACATATGGAATACAGAGGAAATGTGAACGATTCGACTCCGTGCATATAGTATGGCGAATCCTATGTGTAAAGGTCTGAACTAGTAAAATTAAAGAGTGAAGCTCGTTTGAACAATTGCCATGGAAATAGCGATCGTTGCGATAGAATTTAAAGAGACTGCAGAGTGGAGAACAGGTAATATTGTATCTAGGTAACTTTGCTTCAGTCTTGTTTCTTTGTACCGCTCCAGACATGCCCTATCTTACAATAGTCAGGTCAGACCAAAAATGGCGAAATGCTGCCATATCTGATTTGGAGATGCCCAATCCTCACCTTCCAGCTTTCAAAAACGTTTACGCAGCCGTTTGGGTCATTTATTATCTTCTACCCTACAACCTTTTTCCCACAAATGAAACATTCCTCTCGCTACTCTGTCGTTATTGTCATGGCAAATGATCAGACAAACTACATTTCTTAGTGCCACCGATCCAACTAGGACCCACCAGTCTGCTTACACAGGGTGGAATCATCCTCATTCCATTGGTAAGAAAGAGGTTCCAATCTAACAGCTTTGATCTTAACCTCTTTAAGCCTAGTGTCAACAACTACTTATCCTACATATCTTCATAATCTTCACTTCTTACTCCCTCCTCTTACAACAACTTCATTCAGAAAGTTGGCATTCAATGACAAAATGGGTTGATATGCTGTAAAACGAACCAAACCATAAAATCATTCAAAAACCCTCTACCTTGGATGGCTCTTGGGTTTTGTATTTGGTGAACAATATTATAAAATTTACATCACGCTCTGTGCTTACGTCATTCTGCTATAGCGTTCTGCTTGCATTTATTTCAATATACTGAAAGCTGTCTATGCTTCGTTTTTCTAATCGTATATTTTATTTTGTCTAAGTGTGATTTTTCTGAGTTCCATTCCAAAAGTTGTCAGTCCGGAAAACGGAATCGGTGAACCAAGCACGGATTTCAGCTGAGACTACTTACAAACATGCCTTTGGGGTAAGGCATGAATCCACTCACCCGCCTGTACGTTGTACCGTAATCAGGTATCTTGAAAAAAATAGCTTTTCACGAGAAAGGGGTAGATCTACTGCTCTGTGCTCTGTACTATCATCACGTTTCTTGACAAAATAGATTATCACGGGAAAGGCATGAAACCACTCCCCCGCTCTGTACTATGTACTGTCATCAGGTATCTTGGTAAAATAGTTTAACATTGACATGTCACAATGGTTTACAGTGGAGAAGAAATGGACAAGACGCTCTCCCATAATTACCCTACCTACCCAGAAAGAAGCGTTAAAATCTCATCTTCATAGTAAAATTCAATAGGGGTCAATAAGACACCTTTGCATCCCCCACACGCCCACACACTGAGGGGACTCCTTACATTATTTACATTGTACGGACTGTTATCTTCTTTTTCATTGTCATATTCACAACGTTTCGGTCGTTGTACGCTCCGGCCTTCTTCAGGTGATTAGAATTTTGAACCAAACTCTTTATTTCGCCCTTTTTTGAGCTATTTGTATACAAGTAAATATAATTTTCTCATTTTCTTCTTGGTTATAAATATATGTATAACATTCCTTCACGTGGGGAATTCATTTACTTTAAAAATTCTATTAAGTATTAACTCCTTCCGCTACAAACTGATGACTAAAAGCAAACTCGTTCACTGCCACACCTTCTCAGGTACACTATTAAATCGGTTTTAATAAAAGAAAAATAGACGTTTTTGAACAACAGTTGTATCCTAGAATGAACGTTATTGATTTTACAGTTATGACAGAAGAAAATACATCCGAAACAAAATTTCACCACAGGCTCAAACTAATCTGTTGAACTTCAATGTAACGCGTTCATTTTTTTTTATTACACATATTAAGTCAACACGTATTTGCCATAACAGGAGAAGTGGCTGTTTGCATAATGTAGACGCTTGCAGGCATATGTGCAGGATATTACCCGATTATATTTATCATACGCGATTTTTATTAAACGAATTTGAAGTGACGCGTTTTAACAGAATTGATGAGTCTCATAGAGTTGGAGATATTGTAGAGGACTCTCCCATGTTATAATCAATTAAACATTTAATAACTTAGTGGAATCAATTCCAATTTAATATACAGTAATATCTCGGCTCAAGTCATTTCGTGTTAAGTCATTTTCGAAGATACGTTGTTTTTTCTTAAATATTATATGGAAAAATAAAACTCGCCTTAGATCAGTTTACACGAGTTTACGTAAATTTAAAATTGGTCTTTAATTATTCTAAATTATTTCACTCAGAATACTATATGTACATACTATAAATACTGTAATAGGCAATGGGGAGTGCTTATTTGCGGTTTATAGTGGTTATTTCGACTTAAGTCGTTTTTCGATCTAAGTCATCGCGACGTAATCAATTAGCGTGAAACCAATTAGCGACGTAGGGTGAGGTATGCCTGTATATTTTTTAAATCCTTTCACCCAAAGTATGACAATAATGCCACTAAGACTCATGGGGTTACTGGGAGTGGAAGAGAATTTAGTGAGGAGGAGTGAAGAAAGGACAATAAAGGAACAGGGTCCACGAAGACAGAAGATGGCGATTGACGTTGCATTTAAATTTTTGAAGATTGTAGAGAAGCAAGAATTCGGAAGAGAGTTCCACAGGTGAGAAGTGCTAGAAAAAAAAACTCTTTATATATAGAAGTGGCATTTGCATATAGCTGCTTCAACAGTAAAATGGTGAGACCTAGTTGCCAATCTAGTAGCATGCTTGAATTCATGTAGTCGAGGTACCAAGGAGAAAAGCTCATCAGAACTATTACATTGCAGACCCATCTTTGAAGTTTATCAAGAATCTTGAGATATAGAGCAGAAGCACCAAACCATAAGGACAACAAAAGACTTTAGGGAGGTGAAAGGAAAATAAAAGTACAGGGTTCAGGAAGTCAGAAGTTTGCGATCGACGTCGTATTTAAATTTTTGAAGATTGTAGGTGGCAGGGAAGCCGTGGTGTTGGGGCGCACCCACCTTCTCATCAGAATGGACTAATCTCTCTACTACTAATAGGACAGTTCTATAGAGTTCTGGGAAGATCAGGTGACCATCACACTTCTGTCTCTCTACCGGAAGATACAGTTGGACTTTATTCTCTTTCTGATTGTTACTGACGAACCTGCGTTCGTTTGACTACTAATCTTTCTGTTGTAAATACCTCTTCAGATATACCAGTATTTTTCCCTACGTATGTGTTTGTCCTTATTTCAATACACGCACGGGGAAACACTCAACATCTCAACACGTGGCAAGGGCGATATCACTCCTGAAATAATAATAAGAATAATAAAGGAGGATATGCTGTAAAACAGAAAACACCAAGTGAAAAAGAGACGTTTTCGAATAACCAAGATGTTAATATGCTGTAAAGTCTTTGAAATGTAAATGTTACAGAAAGTTAATTTAAAACACGAAATACAGTCTTTTTGTAAGTGTACAAAGAATACCAGATTACTAATAGAAAATTACTGGAACAATAATAATTTGGAACTTTAAAAAAAAAGAAATGGATTTTGACACTATAAAAATCGAAGTTAAAATTAAGAATGTTTTGATCTAGAATTTATTTTTAAACAAGAATCTCGTAGTTTACAAAGAGCGGTAGAATAATTAATAGCAAGGTGATAAACAATAGCGTCTTGTTGTGAACCTTGGAAACCACTCGATGAAAAAGTAAATTGTTTATTTTGCACTAGAAAAACAGATACGTCACTAGTCTGGGACATGAGGCCGGTTCTCTTAATAAAAAGGCGAGCCAACCAGAGGGGACAGAGTTTTGGGTTCGTCTATCTTCGAATGCAGTCGAACTGAGTGGAGAGACGTCAGAGATTTAAAAGGAAACGTCTGCAGTTTGTTGCTGAAGCTGAGGGAGAAGAAGCGAAATACCACCGCTAACATCTAAGTACCCCTACTCCTGCTATTGTTAATACTAATACTACTATTACTACTACTACTGAGAACGGGAACATCGAAGGTTGTAGCAGTTGCTCTAAGAACAGACCAAAAAGGGTTAAAACGAAGACCACATCTCTCCTTTACCGAAATTATTCAAAGTATTTGTGCACATACAAGAAACATTCAACCTTGTGGAACAAGTATTAGTTTGTGTGTGTGTTTATATATATATATATATATATATATATATATATATATATATATATATAACTTTTGTTCGTTCAAAATCGAATAGACTCGGTTATATTTATTTTTTATTAACCCGATTCTCACCCGATGAACTAGCAGGTGGACCAACGGAGAGCTTCCGGGTTTCTACGATCTGATGACCACTCTCCAGGATCAAAACAATCACAACGTGGCTGGAGGGCGGCTTCGAATTGACACTGGGAACCGGAGACTTGTGTCTAACCTGTAATACTGGACCATACCGGACCAACGGCCGGTCTGGTGAAGTGCGTGGGTCCAGTGGGGTGAGGATACGGTGTTACAAAGAAAGAAACCGGGTGAGAAGGTTCAGAAAATAATCTATTAGAATAGGACTAAGGTTACATTTATCAATTTCAGTTACAATAAACGGTTTTGTTTTAAATCACCATTTAGAAAATTGGTATGTCTACATCTCTCCTAGAATTTTGTCTTCTGTTTCTGTCCACTAAAAGAATTGCAGCAATGTGTATTATGAGAATAAACTAAAAATCAATTAAGAACACACGAGAAAATTATTATCGATATTTTGTTTGGTTTGGTTTAGTTTGTTTAACGGCATATCTACTCCTTATGGGTCATTTAATGCCGGAATTTTATTTTCTTGTGGGCTTTGGTAATTTTTTCCGAAAAGATATTTTTGGTATTTTTATTTTACTATGAAAATGTATTACTGGTAATTTTTTCCAGTGTATTTTTCTATTTTAATGTTTTGACCCCAGTTTCAGGGGTTCACTATTTGCCCATAGCTGGGACCCTAACAGATGCTACCACCCTGGATCAGAGTGGGCCTGGGAACAACAGAAATTAAGAGGTGGTTCCACGTTCTTCAAAACCTTCCGATCAATGACCTTGCTGCCGAATGTTGTTTAACGTCATACCCAGGACGATCGATATTCTTTAATAAAGAATGTATTAAGATGTAAGCCGTGTAACGGATATATCGGCATAAGAGATATCAGTGAGATATCTAAATTCTAGGTTGCATTCACTTTCACACAAATGCTCTTCTATTTAGCTCAGTGTATTAATATTTAAAAATGGTTGTCTCTTCAGAATATATTCCATTTTAGTTTATTTTCATTTTGTCAGCCGGAAAGAAAATTCAAATAAGCGAAAACAGTTTTTCTTCAACGACACATTCAGCTCACATCTCATTTAGTTTCAAGGTACACATACAGCAAACGTTTCGAAAAATCTGCACGCAATTTTATTCAGAACATCATCACTGACTTTTAAAATAAAATCAGGAACTTACAGGCAGGTATTTTTTACTCGTCACTTAAAAGAATGGTGCTGTATAATCTTAAATTTTTCAAAATTTTAATACCACTATTTTCATATTTTTTTTTTCCATAATTGATATTTGTTCAGTTTAATACGGCAAAATGCCACAAATTCGGAGCACCTAGTGATTTTATAACTTTCAATACTATCAGCTTGGAGTAAAATAAACGGCCGTTTTGAAGCACAAACTTAAAACGTCATCACTCGGCTCAAATGCAACTCGCATTTGCTAAAGGGGGGGCACCTTTATGTGCATGTGCGTGTAAAGGTTATCGGCACTGAAACTGGAATTGGTAAGATAAGTTCATATTCCTGCCTAGTATGTTGTACCAGAGAGTTCAGGTACTCTACTATTTAACCCATAGCTGGGGAGTAGAGGAGATAGATTCATGCCTTTCATAAGATCACTTGTTTGAAAGTGAACGCAGACATCCAGTCTAAAAGAAAGATTACAATGAATTCAAAACTGTGCAGAATTTTCAAATTGCTAAACCCGAGAGAGCTGAATGCACAGTATTTCTCTTTGTGGCAGAAGAAAAAGTAATTGAAGTGTTTAACAGTTTTAACTTCACAGAAGAATACAAAACAATTACAATATACACGGAAGACAATAGTCATGAACGTTTGTTATTTAATTACCTGGCACAAAAATAAGGTGAAACATTTCTTTCGTTCCTGACAGATTGAAAAACACAAGCAGAGAAATGTGAATACGACAAAATAAAAGAAGTTATGCGATTATATCATTATCAGCATTAGGAGTGTTATGACAAAGAGAAGACTGAGGGACACGGACGACATGGACGTGAACAAAATAGTGAACATATGCAAAACGAAGAAGTAACTGCAATCCACGTTCGTGACATGACAAATGCAGCTTCAGTCATCACATTGCACACCATATATAAGCAGCCACACGCACAAATACAAGGACGCAGCGGGAAACAGGGGAATTCACATTACCTCGAAAAAGAAAAGCGAAAACCACAAGAAGACTATGAATGTGGAACGTGCGGAAACCGTCATGCGGACCAAGAATGCCCAGCAAGGTGATTGATATACATAAAGTGCAAAAAGGTTGGTCATTTTCGGAAAATTAAAAACATTGTAATAAAAATAAAATACATTGCGTGAACGAGTTCACGTCTCGTGACGATATGGATAAATACAGCACCTTTGTAGTCGACAGTGTGGCGGATGTGAAAAATGAAACCAATAATAATAATAATGAATAATGAAAAAAAGAAATGAAATACATTTTTTTCATAATGCTAAGAATAAAGGAGCTGAAAATATGATTACCCAACTTGGTTTCGTCAAGAGTAGTTAGATGGCGTTGTTGAAGCCTATAAAAAATCAAACGTTTCCTGCCTCATGATATTTTTCTTCTTTGCTACAAGATGTGTTCCACTGGGGAATGTTAGTTTTCCCGGTCCACTGACGACTAAACTCTCTTTTCCACTTTCAAACGACATAATTCGGACGTGTTTTGGCAGCCCTACTCCTGAAGCAAGTGAATTGATCGTTTCATCTCAGCGCAAAGCTGACTTGAGCTCGACCATTTTAACCATTGTTATCCTAACTTACTTTTGACCCCAAAAGGAAAACGGAATTACCCAAGAGACATTGAGAACGTTGATTCACAGCAGTTACCATAAAAAAAAAAAAATAAATGTCCGTAGGAGAAACTGAAGTTTTTGCATGCTTCTTTTGGTTTACATATTAAACATGCACCTTCACCTAAAATACACAGAAACTCTACAATCTGCTAAATTCTATAAGGAAATCTGTGAGCCACGAATACGGGAATCAAAATGGACTGTAAACCTATCACTAGAAAACTTTATTGTACCTCTGAAACTGGACACAACGACAATGAAAAAGAAACGTACGATAAAATTGGCTAAAATACGATTGACATCGTATACAAGAGAGAAAGTGGCACTCTTCGTGAAAGCTGAGGTAACAGAGAGAAAAGGTATGTTGCACAAGTTCTGTTTCATTATAGCACCTAGAAATATTCAACACTAGACAGACTCACGTGACAAACTAAATTTAATAAAACGTGTCAACCTTGTTCAGAACCCAGACCATAGCGACTTATTGACTGAGTACTCACAATTATTTAAAAATGTAGATGTCTGCTAGGGCAAGTTCACTTAAAACTAAAAAAAAAAATGACGCAGAATCAGTCATTGAAGCGTACAGAAAAAATTCCATTCGCAATGTTAGCGGAAATTAAAGAAGAACTCGACAGAATGGAAAAGGCGGGGGTAATTGAAAAAGTGACACAACCTACAGAGTGGGTGAGAGTGATACACATAGTCTACAAACTGAACAGTAAGCTTCTCATTTGTCAGAATCCTCGTAACCTGAACAAAGCAAACCTAAGAGAACATTTTAAAATTAGCGACACGCGAAGAAGTAATGGCAAAAATGGCAGTTGCGAAAGTATTTTCGAAAATGGATTGTTCAAAGGGATTCTGTCAACTAAGACTGGATGAAGAAAGTTCCAGATTACGTACATTTATCACGCTATTTAGGCAGGTATAAATACCTCTGACCGCTCTTCAGCTCATTTCGGCCTTGTGCCACATCTAAAAAAATCTTAGAAAATCATTTATCATTTCCCGGCCTTTTGGCTTGGAGAGGTTCAAATAATTTTAAGCGCAAGCTTCCCCCCAGGCAGTACCTCCCCTGTATTGCCCGGCGCTTGACGCGTCGCCAAAAGAGGAAGTGTCGAGGGGGGCTTGTGCAATTTTTACACGATATTGCTATTAAATCCACTTTAAATCTCGACCGTGTCTCACATTATAAATACACCCAGACTGCCCTTCAGAATTGCACCAGAGGCAGAAATATACCACTGCATAATAAATAAAATGTTTAAAAGGTGTAAAGAATATCAGAACATCATTGTAATATGGGGATCAAAGACAAAGTCATATCTACAAACAGCTTATTGCCATAATCACGTTGAAACATCGGCTCTCGTACGAAGTTAAGCAACGTTGAACATGGTTAGTACCAAGATGAGTAACCGTTTGGGAATACCAAGTGATGTAAGTTTGGATGTGCAGGTGGCGTACTGGATAACGGCTCAGAATTAGAAATCGGAGAGACGAGTTCCAGTTGAGTCTATTATATTCACTCACGCGCAAATATATATAATAAGATAATAATATTAAATAGAGAATAGTTCCCACTTCCGGTCATGAGTTCAGTGTAATTTTAACAAGAACCTCATAGGAAGATCGGTTAGATATGAGGACTTGTAACGTTTCCAGAATATTATCATTTTTGTATGATTCATTACTACTGCTTCGTGGTTTTCCTGTGAATAAATATCAGTATTGTCCATAAAATCCACCCCTTTATTTACAAGAAAATCTAATGGACTCGATCAAACGTTGTTTAAAAACTGTAACATTCGATTTACTTCACTTTTTCACAGTGTTTTCCAGCGAATAACAAAAAAGAAAATAAACGCTTGCAAACATCAGTCGAATTCGTTGTTAGTTTCTACCAGAAGAAAACCCTTTGGGATTACTTACAAAATACATCAAAGTTTATGGTCATACAAATACTTATACGCCTTTCGAAAAATGTTTTACATATGGGTAGAAAAAAACGAGTGTTATTAATAAACTTAATGGATACATATTTTACATTTCATCATAAAACGTTCTGTTTTCAGTGTGATTACATTCACCATTGTACAAACTTAAAAACTATCACTGCTAACACAAAGCGGTCGTTATTTGCGAAGCTTAGCCTGACACAAGATCAAAAGTAAAGGGGACTTTGTGAGGAATCACAAATAACGGTTAACAAGAGTAACCTCGTTAGCCATTACTCCACATCGAAGGATGTACAGGTAGTATCATGTTTGGCAACTTGGAACAAGAGTTCGAGTTGAGTTACATTCACATTTGCCCAAATATGATCCCTTCTCCTCTCAACAGAGTAAACTGGGCTTTCTAGCCATGGTTGGCAACCAGTCTAGTAGAAGGACAACTCTGAATTCAAAACCGTATGCAGCTCCGGCAAAGCACATTTTATACAGCCATGGAAAAGATGATGGAGTTCGCAATTAGCTGAGATGCGTGGGTGGTTGTTTGGTTGTACTCGATGATCTTGCCTGGGGTCGATGAGGGTAAGTGAGTGGTGCTGAGTGGGATAAAAGATGAGTCGTTGTTCAAAATAACATAGGGTCATGTTGACATTCTAATGTCAACAAAGTTTAGAATTTATTTATAGCTTTTCAGAAACGATTATTTTTCTAATCTGCTTTCCTTATTTTCATTGGTTGAAAAATACTGAATTGGTTGGGTGTTTGATTTTCTGTCTGGATTCGGCCTAGAGACAAGACAAGGACAACGAGCGCATGTACACACTTGAAGAGTAGAATAGAAACTGTTAGTATATTAAACTAAGGAAATGAATGCTCCTTACGCGAGAGTTCCTATCAAGGGAGATTACTAGGTAATAATATTAGGTTTTATTTTATATACGAATTAGATTTTATTTTTATGTTTGGCAAGCAAGACGTTTTTTACCGATTTCATCTTACTTATTCAACAAAAGTGATTTTTGCAGTCTTGAAATTGCGAATTACAGCGATCAATATAATGTTCAACCTGTTTGGCCTTACAAAGAATATGTAGCATTGCAAGACATTTAGATAATTTGTTTTGTGTAAGTATTTGGTTGAAAAATTATATTTATAAAAAGTCCAGTTTTTTTTTTGCAAATCAATAGCAAAATATGTATATAAAATGTATGCGTGTCTCTAACACTTAGCAGAGCTCATAGATACTACACCGATCCAAAACAAAGAGCTGCAGAGGGATACTAAACAGAGACGTGGAGAGACACCATGACTCTAGTCAGAGACGTGGAGAGACACTTTCATGACTCTAATCAGAGACGTGGAAAGACACCATGACTCTAGTCAGAGAGTTAGACACTTTCATCATGGAGAGAAAGACACTTGCCGACATGGAGACCCGACCCCAGTCACAGACGTGGAAAGATACTGTAAACCTAGTCCGAGATGTGGAGAGACAATGTGAACCTAGTCCGAGATGTGGAGAGACAATGTGAACCTGGTCCGAGATGTGGAGAGACAATGTGAACCTGGTCCGAGATGTGGAGAGACAATGTGAACCTGGTCCGAGATGTGGAGAGACAATGTGAACCTAGTCCGAGATGTGGAGAGACAATGTGAACCTAGTCCGAGATGTGGAGAGACAATGTGACCCTGGTCCGAGATGTGGAGAGACAATGTGACCCTGGTCCGAGATGTGGAGAGACAATGTGACCCTGGTCCGAGATGTGGAGAGACAATGTGAACCTGGTCCGAGATGTGGAGAGACAATGTGACCCTGGTCCGAGATGTGGAGAGACAATGTGACCCTGGTCCGAGATGTGGAGAGACAATGTGAACCTAGTCCGAGATGTGGAGAGATAATGTGAACCTAGTCAGAGACGTGGAGAGACACTATGATCCTATTCAGAGACGTGGAGAGACATTTTGATCATACTCAGCGTGCACAGATACCCTGATACTAACCAAAAGTGCCGATCTATACGTAAACAATCTCTTTAGTTTTGACGGGTACTATGCTAGTTAACAATAAATTAAAGAATCCTTATATTTTCAAGAGCAATCGGAAAGTTTGCAATATTTTTCGAGAAAGATGATAATATATATAAAGATATAATGGATACAGATGCAATAAATAAATAGACATATAACCTCTCTACCCCCACCAAACACTTCTAAAGTAACTTAATAACATTTAACGTCTAATGGTTTCCTATAGAGTAATACTTCTGTTAATAAGTGTGCAGTCGATTTCATTAAAGAGAAGAACAAATTTCACGAACACAAACTTGAAACTTCACCAAAGCAATAAAAGAACAAACTGTTTGGGAATTCTTAAGTGTAAATTGTTTACGATGAAAGAAACTCGGACATAATTATAATCGATAGAGAAAGATGTTTTTTTTTTGTAAATTCTAAGGTGAAACACAATTATTACACAGGTTTACAAACAAAAAAAAGATTTTTCTCTGAGGCAAGCATGTGAACAGGTGTTTTGTTTTTACTAATGTTCTTGTGGTGAATTCAAATTTCTGAACAGTTTTGCTCTGTCACCCTTAGTTGTTTTGCTTTCACATATCACATTTTTATTACACTGCGTATAAATTCAAAATATAATGTTATTACAAACACATATTACAACCCCCCCCAAAACAAAAATAGCATGGATACAGAGCATTGAGCTAAATTACTCGGATAATACCATACATACATAGTACAGCAGACAGTCAGAAGTGAGGTTTTGGGCGATCTCTTGTACTTTGCATCAGGTATATCGCTCAGAAGCATCCAGTAGATGCCCCCCCCCCAATCATGCTAGGTTTCCACTTGCCTTAATAGTTTCTTTCCATTTTAGTAATATCTTGGTGGAACCTTTCTCCATTCTCATCACTCACTGCTCTAAGGTTCAGAGGGAAGTAGTTAAATGTGGGAGTGGAGAAAGTGAATTTTGAGTAACATTCGACATCCCATATCCTTATAAGCCTGTAATAACTTCTCGATACACTCTTGGTAATCTGGTACCCGTGTATTACCAAGGAAGCCATGGTAGACTAACTTAAATGCTTTCCATGATCTCAGTTCATTTAAGATAAGAAGCTCTGCAAAAGCACAACCTGTTTTCCATGTCGAAGAATGAGGTGAAGTCCGTGCCATGAAACTGGTGATCCTTACATCTGCCACGAGCAGGTTCCACTGCTTAAGCTGGGACACCAAGAGCTCTAACTGCTGCTTGGATTGGTACAAATCATGGGTAATGCCATTCAGGTCTTCCTTAGTGATCCAGTGGGGCTCACGGCCACTTGCTCCTGAATAAACAGGGATATTGTCTTCAGGAGAGACCGACTTGGCAGAATTTTCCTATGAAGGCAATTTTTCATATGATGAAGGAATAAGATCTTTATGTATTGAGGTGTATGGACAAGGAGATCATTTGATTGAGGAACAGGTTTTGGCGAAGAAGCTTGGAATATTTCATTTTTTTGGTGGGAGGTGAAGAAACATTAAAACCAGTTGCATTTGTTAGACAAAAATAACAATCATCTGTAAGACTTCTCTTCCATCGGGAGAACAAATCTTGAAGGCTGCTTTCTTGTTATGAAACTATTCAGTTAGTCCATTTTAACTTGGTTTACAACAGGAGAGGGGTAATTGTTCGGTGCTGTGCAAGTGTCGTGAATTTCCCACATACGTAACATACGTAATTTGCCTTGTTGATTAATCCTCAGTGTTTTAAAATGACCGAAGCTATTGTAGAGATATGTATTAACTCACAAAAATATGTAAAACAACATAAACATTGATCATATATATGGTTATGTCTTTGCGTATCGGGTTCGAATTTGAATAAGATTTCATTTCGCCACAATGAAACTTGGCCATATTGTCAGTTTTTAATAAAAGAATACAATTTTTTAAATTTTAAATTAAAAAAAAACAACACAATGTCCTAAATAGGACATACCTGGCAGATTTGAATGCTTGTACATATATACATTTTACGTATAAGTATATCTCAAAATTTAGAGTGAAAACAGACTTCATCCCTGAAATCTGCACCCAAAAATTAGATTAGAACATCTATTTTTATGCTTGCCTAAATTTCTTCGTAAACCAGTATTATTAAATAAATAACCTTTACTGTAAAAAATGACAGACCTTTTTAAATATTTTTTACAGTTGCAGTGGCTATATTTTTTTGTGTTAATACTCTCGGATTTTCACTCTTAAATTAATTCTATTGTCGCCAGTGAGAGAGAATTTAGCTTTTGAATCATTTTTTTTTTAAATCAGAAAGTTAACTCAAAATGAAAGAAACAAAAAAAAAAAGACCTTATCTCTCCTATTTGAGATGACAAGCTAGTTCGTTGTTATATTGTTAACACGAGATGTTTTCGATTACTGGCGTCGAGTAATACGTCTTGTTCCAATAAAAACGCAATATCTCATATCTTAAGTAGATGCTATATTGATTGCCGGACCGATAAATGTATAAATCTCATTGTGTTTTAATTTTTTTATTTTTAACGAGCATTTTTAAAAAAAAATATTTCTCTTGCTAATTTGCACATTGTAGTAATAAAATGTAATAATAAATTGTATGAATTTCTTAATTGAAGCATTTGCTATAAATACTCAAGAGAGATCTCCCCTTGTTTTGTTACTCTCCTCTTTGAGGGAGAGCTATTTCTGTTTACTGGGACTATAAAAGGACACCATACGCGAAACATTTATTCTCAGTTGAATAATGCTTTCTTAAAGCCTACACCTGCGTACTTTTGTCATTACAGCATTATAAATTATTATTCATTTTTTGATTAATACTTCTTTCCATTCAATTTCAGTAACTACTTTTGTTCTTTTTACTGTAAATCTCAAACCGTTATCTAACATCTGTTATTAAGCAACTTCGTTCAAAAGTAAAGAATAAGACACCGACTAGAATTTACATCGCTTTTAACTCAAGAAGCATGCCATAATGTGAACGATGTCTTAACGACTAGACCACAGCAACTAGCTTACACTCATTTAAATCTAGCGATATTACCGTACTTCCCAACTGGTTAGACGCGCCCTATAATTAGCTAGATTTTTTGGGGGAGGGGAATATTTGAGGATTTAATAGCTTACAGTATTAGCAAGTACAAGTCGCCTTCTCTAAGGTGTCATTTCTCTTTCTGGTACAACACAATTTGGACCTATATAAAATGTAACTGTCAGCCTGTATTATGTGGCGTACGGTATGCGTAGATGAACGAAAGGCTTACGGTGCTGTTAGGAAGCTGTCCAATCGTTATCATCCATACTCGAAAGAAAAAAAGAAAGTCTCTCTCTCTCACACACACACATATATATATATATATATATATATATATATATATATTCACATTATATTTGTTTCCTAGTTTATTTTGTTGATAATTTTTTAAATGTTTAAATTAATGTCAAACGTTAACTGCCAAATATATCAATTTGTGTTTTTTTCAAATTAACCGCAATATGTCCATATATGTTAATTCCTTTTCTTCTTTCCCCACTTGTTTCCTCACACCCCTGCTTCCACATTTGCTTTCTTATATCTTTACTTCTCTTTTTTCTCTTTGTCTCGTTTCCTCCTCTTCCCCCTCTTTCTATCACCTTACATCAACTTAAAACTAACCCTCAAAAGTGTATAAAAATAATACGTAAATTTAAAACCATTTTTTTTTTACCTTTGGAAATGTGATTTGATGAACCAGAAAAACCACTTACCTGGGGAAATAAAATATAATCAATAGACCCTTAAGAGTGTCCGTTTTAAAATTTAAAATTTTTAAATTAATGTTTTAAAGTTTAAAATTAAATTAATAGTTGCTCTGGTTTGACATTGAGCTCTCTGGATTACATCCTCCTTGGGATTATCCATACGGATTACCAAACTTTTCATTACCTAACTATCTATCTATCTATCTATATATATATATATAAATTTCAGCATTAAATAACTCATAGCGGTTGATATGCTGCTAAAGAAAAACAAGCACCCAACCACACACCCAATCAGTATTTTTTTACTACGATGTTCAATCTATACAAAACACAAAAACCACTCGATGTAGAGGGTTACAGAGTAAGAGGGATAGTTTATGGAGATATGTGGGGAAGATAACGGTTAACTGTAGACGAACAGGTTAAGATTGAAGTGAGGAGAAACGAGGAAAAGATAATAAAGAAACAGGGTTTAGGAAAGACAGAAAATGGCGATTTACATTGCCTTTAAATTGTTTAATATTGTAGGTGACAGGGAAACAAGAAATCGGGAGGGAGTTCCACAGGCAAGAAGTGCAGAGAAAAGAACCTATTAGAATAGAACAGCCGGTTGATATCTAGTTCAACAGTAAATCGGCGAGACCTAGTTGCTAATCTAATAGCACGCTTAAATTTATGCAATCGAGGCTCTACAAAAAAAAGCTCATCAGAACAGTTGCCATGAAAATATTCATACGAAAGCCAAAAGAAAGCCACGTCACTAACGGGATATACGTTATTTATTACATCAGAATGAAAATTGGACACTTATGTTATATGTCTAGGGTTCGTGATTGCTTGTATCTCGTGACTGGGATTCGTGAGTGTTGACAAACTTCTTTTTACAACTTGACATTTAACTACTAAGACACTGGGTGATTTTTGAGGGCATTTTTCAGTCTTAGCATATAGTGGGTTATCAGTTATAGTTAAGTGTATGAGTGTTGAAACAAATGAGTTTGATTTGACCTTGTTAGTTAGATAGCCCACCATAAGAGGGGTATAAAACTAGAAAATCAAATTGTAAAGTGAAACAACAAATTTATATACATATAAATCAATTAAAGTCTCTATAAATAAAATTAATGTATTTTGGTTGATACAAGGTTGTCAAAATGTTCGTAGTGGTCCTTGCAAGAATGAGTTTATGTGTACGTAGGCAGGAACGTATGTATGTATGTATGTATGTATGTATGTATGAGCGTTATCGTAGGGTAGGAATGTCTTTGAAGTAATCGCTCAGTCTTAAAATGTTCCGTTCGTTTATTAAGTATAAAAGAGGTGAGAGAGAAAGGTTGAGATAATAATAACGATCGCTTGACGTTTGTCAAGGGACGTGTTAATACGCTCGTCTTCTTCTCTCTGGTGACAGGCGAACTTGCCCGTCTTTTATTTTGTTTGCGGGACTTGAAAAGGTCATTTAGGAATTCACTCCCGGATATGATTCGGGCCTTTTCATTGGACGACGAACAAACTTCGCGTCGGCTCGCGAAAAAGTCCGTAAAAGAATTTTGTTTCTGAGAATTCGAAGTTTTTTTTAATTTTGTTTTTAAATGTTTCATAGTTTTCTATTGGCCGAAAAACATTTCGCATCAAGGTGTGAAATTTCACGAGTTTTGTTTTGGATTCGCTTTTGCGTGTGTGTTAAGCAAAGTTTGGAAATTCGAGTCTATTTAATTTCTAACAAAATCAATCAGTTAGCATTTGAATTTTAAATCTAGATCTTGTTTTGTTCACTACAAGCATACGGGAAGTATATTATTATCGCGACTTCTTATTCTCCTCGACCTCCTAAAAGGTCGCCATATTTATGTAAATTAATGATTGATAGTAGCAATAAAACAAGGGACAGGAATTAGAAAGAAGGAAGTATTTGTTGCTAGATCAGTTACGGCTGAGTAGTGAGTTCGATCCTCTTGGGAGTCCCATACTTGAGGCCGTGTGCCACATTTAAGCTATACTTTAAATCACTAAGAGCTAAAATAGGGCACTTTGCTGTGGTGTAGCAAGTTTGTCTCGCTAGATCAGTTAAGGATGAGTAGTGAGTTCGATCCTCACTGGGTACCCCATACATGCGGCCACATCTAAGCTACGTTTAGTAAATTGCTTACAGCTGAAAGAAATACGTATCAAAAGATAGATTAAACAATACAAGTTAACTGTGTGAATCACTGAAAAATGAAAACAAGAAAGTACCCGAACTTAAAGTGGGTGTCTGTTGTATGGTCAGTGCTTAGCAGGGTTGATATATTTAGTAATAAGTAGCGAACGGGACTACATTTGAAAGACCAACGTTACTAAATTGACTTACTTTCATTAGTAGCAGAGGTTAGACGGGATTATTTTTTCATGCAGCCCCAAAGTTAGCAGAAGCGAAATTTACTGATATTAGACGTTTAAATGTAGTAGTCTTGAAAGTAAATACAATCCCACTAGGTGCTCTGTTATTGTAATTTTGTGCCAGACTAAGTTAAGCTAAAGTTTTACTTTAAACAATAAAGTGGTTGTTAGCAAAGTAGTTCCCAGAGGCAAGTGATCATATTCTTCACTGGGTGTCAATCTAAGCTGATCTTGTACCAGACTAAAAACGCGTCGTATCTTGTATGATCTCGTATGCACTATCATGAAATGGGTATATTCTAAGTGTACAACACATCACTGGTGAAAGACTTATCTAAACATCTCATTGATTTCGCCCCATTTTGAAGACTGGTTATCATTTTTAATGTTTTGTCTCCAGGGACTGTTGCGAATCGTACCAATCAGCCATATTGTCGTTATGTCTGATGACAGATATAAACACTATTCCCACGGAACCATGACAACCAAGTATCCGGGCAAATTTAACAGAAAATCAGACGGTCCATTTTGCCTTATAAGCAGAAGTGCCAAAAAATACCAAACAAAAGATACTCTAGCCCATTCCCGCCTGTAGAAATGAACTGAGCCAGATGATTTCGTAACACGATAGTTAAAGATACCATTTTAATTAATTAATAAGTTAATAACATCTTCATATTAATATATCTTTATTAATAATAATATAATAATAGGTCTACCATACGCCCAGGCATTGAATATTACTGTCACATCTGGTCTGGTGTTTCTGTTATGTATTTACAGATTATTGATAAAATACAAAGACAAATGTACAGTATTATCTTTCAAAGCCGGGAGTCTCTGTTTCCCCTTTGGTACCTAGACTTTACGAATTTAAGCGCAGTACTAGATTGGCAGTTAGGTCTAATCATTTTACAGTAAAATGGCTAGATGTAACCGTAAGTTCTATGCTAACAGTTTCTTCCTTCGTGCTTCTCACTTGTGAAACTCTTTTCCAGTTTCTTACTTTCCAGTCAACTTTGATCTTCAAAGATTTAAATTCAGTGTCAATCGTTATCGTTTGTCTTCTTAATTCCTGTTTTTTTTTTTCATTGTTCTCTCTCCTTAACAATGTTTTATTTCTTCTTATATTCTGTCACCCCTTGCGTCTTAGTGGCGTTATTGCCTTGCTTGGGATGAAATGATTTTGAAGATGTAGTCGTATAGCTTTGACAGTGTATCTGGCACAGGATTTAACATCATTTGGCCAAGGAATGAATACTGGAGTCCGAACGATATGACACTATAACACAAAAATGGCAACTGCTTTAGAATTTTATCGGACTAAAATAGCAAGGTATGCATGGAATAGTTGAATTCCAGGCAGATATCGGCTGTATATGAAAACTGCAGGCGGCCACATGTGATGCAAAAATGGGGCTGCCAGCGACTGACAAGGATGATAACCCAACAATGTGGGAACACTGCCTCCAAACACATCCCAATTCAATACTGGTGCTGCCCACCCAATCAGGATTACGGCCACAGAATGTTGAAACACCGGTGCCTGTACGATCACCGAAGTTAAGCAACGTCGAACCTGGCCAGTACGTAGAAAGGTGACCTCTTGGGAATACCAGGTGCTGTAAGCTTGGATGTGCGGGTGGTATAATGGATAATGGCTCGGAATTGTTAATCGGTGAGTCGAGTTCTCGTCGATCACCGAAGTTAAGCAACGTCGAGCCTGGTCAATACCTAGGTGGTTGACCACTTGGGAATACCAGGTGTTGTAAGCTTGGATGTGCGGGTGGTGCAATGGATAATGGTTCGGAATTGTTAATCGAAGAAACGAGTTCCAGTTCCAATTGGATTCGTTGTATTCAATCACATGCAAATACTCTTGGGAAATGTATGAATCCATCTCTTCTCCTCCCACAGCTATGGGTTAATTATTAAGACTTGCATCACTAAAACATTATTATCTCAAAAATGAATAAATAAAATAAATAAATAAATAAATAAAAGAAAGAAAATTGCGTAAAAATATTTAAATTTCGGCATTAAATAACCCATAGCGGTTGATATGCCGCCAAAGAAAACTCAAAAAAACTGCTCACCCAATCAGTATTTTTTACTACGATGTTCACCTTATACAAGGCACAAAAGCCACTCGATGTAGAGGGTTACAAAATAAGACGAACAAGTTAACATCCTCTTGGGAGTAGGTTCCACAAAGCAGCGTTTTGTGAGAAGCTGCTGCTTTAGTGGAACTTACATCTCACCAATGGAATACGAAGGGAATGAGGGTAGTTCGCTACAATGGGCGTGGCATGGTGGGTCTTAGCCGTGAAGGTTAGAACTGGTGGAACTAAGGAATGTAGATCGTCTGAACACTTTATATGGAAATAGCAATAGAGCCTCGAGAGGCATGCGACGTTTTCTCTACGGGAAAGAGGTTGTAGGGTGGAAATCTATGTACCTGTATTACATAGGCGTATTGTAAAGTCACACGCAGCTAATTTGTGACGGACAGAGAATCATTTCTTCTTTTATAATATAGATTTACAGAGTTTAGATGTGACTGGCACGGAGAATAGTATATGAGATAAAAACTGCCCCTTTCACTTGTCCGTCACGTATTTTTCAACCTCGAGATTAAAAATAAAAAAATTGTGATGGGGATTTCATGCAGTAAGGTTTCGTAACCGTCAACCAACAAAGTTAGAGTTAATGATAGTACGGAATCAGTTGCTGTGCTCAACCTGCCATTGTGCCGGGGAAGATGTCAACGTGGCACCTGGTCAGACGAGTCACGTTTTCAGTTCTTTTAGGCATCAGTTGCTGTGCTTCACCTGGACCAAAGAATATTTCTATCGGGTTGGGAGAATATTGCCATTGTGCCGGGGAAGATGTCAACGTGGCACCTGGTCAGACGAGTCACGTTTTCAGTTCTTTTAGGCATCAGTTGCTGTGCTTCACCTGGACCAAAGAATATTTCTATCGAGTTGGGAGAATATTGCCATTGTGCCGGGGAAGATGTCAACGTGCCACCTGGTCAGACGAGTCACGTTTTCAGTTCTTTTAGGCATCAGTTACTGTGCTTCACCTGGACCAAAGAATATTTCTATCGGGTTGGGAGAATATTGCCATTGTGCCGGGGAAGATGTCAACGTGGCACCTGGTCAGACGAGTCACGTTTTCAGTTCTTTTAGGCATCAGTTGCTGTGCTTCACCTGGATCAAAGAATATTTCTATCGGGTTGGGAGAATATTGCCATTGTGCCGGGGAAGATGTCAACGTGGCACCTGGTCAGACGAGTCGCGTTTTCAGTTCTTTTAGGCATCAGTTGCTGTGCTTTACCTGGACCAAAGAATATTTCTATCGGGTTGGGAGAATATTGCCATCGTGTCGGGGAAGATGTCAACGTGGCACCTGGTCAGACGAGTCACGTTTTCAGTTATTTTAGGCATCAGTTGCTGTGCTTTACCTGGACCAAAGAATATTTCTATCGGGTTGGGAGAATATTGCCATCGTGTCGGGGAAGATGTCAACGTGGCACCTGGTCAGACGAGTCACGTTTTCAGTTCTTTTAGGCATCAGTTGCTGTGCTTTACCTGGACCAAAGAATATTTCTATCGGGTTGCGAGAATATTGCCATTGTGCCGGAGAAGATGTCAACGTGGTGACTGGTCAGACGAGTCACGTTTTCAGTTCTTTTAGGCATCAGTTGCTGTGCTTTACCGGGACCAAAGAATATTTCTATCGGGTTGGGAGAATATTGCCATCGTGTCGGGGAAGATGTCAACGTGGCACCTGGTCAGACGTGTCACGTTTTCAGTTCTTTTAGGCATCAGTTGCTGTGCTTCACCTGGACCAAAGAATATTTCTATCGGGTTGCGAGAATATTGCCATTGTGCCGGAGAAACGTGGTGACTGGTCAACGTGGCACCTTGGTCAGACAAAGAATATTTCTATCGTTTTGGGAGTTCTTTTAGTCATCAGGTCAGACGCACGTTTTCAGTTCTTTTTTAGGCATCCTGGACCAAAGAATATTTCTATCGGTTTGGGAGAATATTGCCATTGTGCCGGAGAAGATGTCAACGTGGTGACTGGTCAGACGAGTCACGTTTTCAGTTCTTTTAGGCATCAGTTGCTGTGCTTCACCTGGACCAAAGAATATTTCTATCGAGTTGGGAGAATATTGCAATTGTGCCGGGAATGATGTCACCGTAGCACCTGGTCAGAAAAGTCACGTTTTCAATTCTTTAGTCATCAGTTGCTGTGCTTCACCTGGACTAACGAATATTTCTATCGGGTCGTGGAAGATGACACCGGAGTTCCTGGTCAGACGGGTCATGGTTTCACATCTTTTAGGCATCAGTTGCATCCGGGACCTGGTGACCACCCAGTAATGGTGTCGAGTGTGTTATGTTGGATTTTGCAAGTACCTTTAGTAAAATTAGAGTCTGTCGTGAAAGGTGTGGTGTATACAGATCTTGTTGCAGACCATTTGCGCCTCTTAATGCTCGCCATGTTTGCCGGTAGTTATTTCTCATTCTATCAGGATAACGCATCCGACCCTATTGTACACGGGTGACATAAAAACTAGTTCCAGTAACACTCGGATGAATTCTAGATGCTCCATTAGGTCCGGCGTTCGCTAGATTTAAACATCATTCCGCATGTAAAGAACACGCTCCACAAACCCGACTCAGTTATGAAGAACTGCTGTACGTGTCTAGATTGATGCACCCACACAGCCACTCTAGCACTTTGAGGATTCCACTCTGCGTCGTGTTACCAATGTTATTTGTACAGCAGGAGAAGCTATCCGTTATTTTGTAGCTGCCTGAGTTTTTTTTTTTTTTTTTTTCGCACTTCAGTTTAAAAATCACGAAAAATTAATTCAGATGTAATGCAGTAAATGTTTTTTATTTCCCTGAATAATAAATATATGAACACTATATTCTTAATCTCTTCAGGGGGTCAATCGTTATCTATCCTCCTTATCCTCATAAACTTCGCTTTCTACCACCTCTTCTTTCATTCATACCACGCACTTCATTCATCGTAACCATTTTAACAGTAATCCTCTACCTTGAGTGACTCTCGAGATTTGTACTGAGTGAACTATAGTATAAAATTATGAAATGAACAGCGGTAGTAATGTATTACGAATAGTTTGCAACTCCTTATCAAACGTGCCACATTCCCTATGTATTTTGTTCCTTGAGAAATATAGTTGAAAGGAAATCCCTACCAAGTCAGTTCCGGACACTCGCAATTAATTTAATATAATTTAATGTTGTTTGCTTTTGTGTCGGCTGGTTGCTCAGTGGTGTGAATATCGAAACAGTAAATCTCAGCCTCTGAATTAAACAGTTTCATTTTACATCTGAGTTCGAAAATATCGACAAATCTGAAATTTAATATCACATATAATCGAGTTTTGGCAAAGACTGGTACGTCGCGGAATGTAAGTGATAATAGTGATTTTCCAAGCGTAGCTCAGATGTGGCACAAGGTCGAAAGTATGGGGCACCCAGTGAGAATCGAACTCACTACTCAGTCGTAATTGTTCTAGCTAAACAAGCTTGCTAACCATTACACTACCCAAGATGCCCATGTAAGTGATAATGAACTAACATCGAAACATGCACATAACAGCGCTCTTATTATCTGACTATGGAATTTCAGAAGTGTTAAAAATTTTGAGTGAATCAGCGAGAAAGATGTTAGATTCACATATAAATATTTCTGAGTTAGATACTCACTAAGTGCTTAACGAATCTGGAGCTGAAGCGAAAGTTACTTTGTTTAATAAATATTTGAAGAATATTACTTGAAAAATCTCAAAATAGGTTTGTTTTCTCAAAAAAGATCTCAAAATGGAATTACAGGATAAAGTGATGTGAATATTCACCAAACATTCTACAGTTTCTTTATCTCTTTCTCGTTTATTGGTATATACACTGCGTGCCAAATTATTATCGAGATAACTTTTTTCTAATAATTCAAAAACCGTCCAATCAATTCACACAAAATTTTCACAAATATGGCGCCAGTTTGTTTACATTGCGCAGAACAGTACGAAAATTTCAGTAATTGCGCAGGTCAGTGTTGCAAACAGTGCAATTCGCTCTCTTTTCCCATCTTTCCAGCGCCTGCAGCATTAAAGGCCACGCTGTTGAGGACAATTTCTCAAACTATGGCAAAGACGATCTTATTTTTTGTTCATCACCACTTTTGATCTCTTTCTTGTACTATCCAATGTTTAAAAATTCAAGTGTCAAAAAATTAGAGATATTTGTTTAATAATTTAGAGATATCCATTTAATAATCCATAGCTTCTCCCGTCACCCGAATAACAGCGGCTACGCAAAGTGGCATAAGGCTATGAGGTGCAGGAATAGTTGCATGCGTTTGTCTATCTCATTTTGCCTATCTCGGTACATTTCAGCGCTCTCCATAATTCACTTTTTTTAAATGTGGGTTCAGAGAATTTAGAGAAATTTTCAACATGTCTTGAACATGCTCAATAGGGTTTAAATGGAGCTGCTAGACGTCAGCCAAGTGTTTCTTGAAACCACTTTCATGTTACCTGTAAATGATGGAGGGTTGCATTATGTTTGTGGATCGGCAGAGACAAACTCCAGTTTCTCTAGTAGCCCTTGCACTCTCCAACAGAACACATTCAACATGGTTACAACGCCACCATCAGCTTGCACAACACTCTTTTGAGAGGCTGGATCTATAGATCTCGTCTAAACAAGCCACACGGTGTCCATCACCCACAGGCCAATAGTAATAGTCTCTGACCGTGGCTAGATAAAGGTATTGGTGCTATAGTATCATTAACAGCATCCTTGTTGATCGTCGACTACAAAATGTTCTCATTCCTTGTCAGCTGGCGGCGGTTTGTGCTATCTGTTCTTGCTGTTGTTTTCACAAGCCATTGATATCTGCCCGGAGTTACAATAATCTTGGTATACCTTTGCCACTGTTACTCGAGAAAACATGGAGAACTGACCCTATCTTTCTGATCCCAATAATTTTTCGGCGGTTCATCGTCATTAAATTCTGTCTATACCCAATGTCTGTCACAGCTACGCTACCTTTTTACCTATTAAATCACACAAACGTGATCCACCAGAGTTCTCAAGTGTGAGAGGTAAATAAACTAATGCAATACTGCCTCTAATTTTGGGGTGCTTCAGTAAAACAATGGATAGCGGTTCGGATTGAGGAATCGGAGAGTCGAGTTCGAATTCCAGTCGAATCCATTACATTCACTTACGTGCTAATAGGATTTTTTGTATGGAAGATTTTTCTCTTCTCGGATTTGTCGTCTCCGGATTTGCATTCGGCAGACGGAATCAAGATGAACTTTTTTCAATTGTCATGAGCGGAGGGTATATGTTTTCTCCGATCTTGCCAAGCTTCGGCCTTTTTATGGCCGGGATGCATCATATTTCTGATTTTTGCTTCTGCCAGATATATTCTTGTGTAGACCATGTCGACGTCTACACGGATTCAATCCATCTATGCAACGAACTATATTTTTTCCTCGCGGTTGCTGCCATAATTCCGCCTTTTGATTGGCTGTTGTCGTTCAATCGGCGCTACTCAAAATTTTCAAACCTTCGTGTCATGGTCCATCAGGTCGCCCTAGCTGTTGCTGATTGTCGCAATTACAGGCTGTAATTAACATGTTTGAAAGGGTGTGATGGAGGGAAGGCGATGATATGAGGCGATGTTTTTGCAGGCACCTGTTACAATATATATATATATATATATATATATATAGTTTATGCAAATTTAGGTAATCCGTATGGGTAGACCTGAGGAGGATGATATCCAGAGAGCTCAATGTAAAATTCAGAGCAGATATGTTTGAATAAAAGACAGACCACGTTAAGATTCCATGTAATAAGCTATTTCACCATAACCCCTTTAACAGGGTTCTGGATCATCAGACTTACTTCCAAAAGCTGAAATGAAAATGAAAAGAAATTCACACGTTTTTACGGACTTCATCAAGTATACGCAAAGTTAACGAAGTGAGGAAGTGAGGTGGGAGAGAGGATATGAGTGTGTCATATGTATCATTTTAGTTTCCTATTTTAACCCCAGTGTGTCGGCTGGATGTTGCTCAAATTTAACGCGTCTCGTCTCTAGATAAAGGTGGTTAAGGGGTGAGCGATAAGAACTACATTAAAGGGAGACGTTACAGTAACGCCAATAAATTACACGACAGGTTTCATTCAAATTCTTAGACGCTGTCAGTTCGCGTTACTTTAACGTGCATATTTGGGAGGTTAAGGTTTAATAAATATCTAAATTTTCAAACAATCTACGAAGAAATTAATTTGAAATTCGGTGGAGTTTTGGGTATTTTCTATGAAGCAGTCGATTGGAAAATCCATAGACAGAACATTGGAAGAGTAATCCAATTTATATTTAGTACTTTTTTCCACTAAAACTTTTATCTTATAGCTTGTTAGGTTGACATTTATTCGTTTGATTTTTGTTCATTAAGTAAACTCGTGATTGTTTTTGATTTTTGTTCATTAAATAAACTCGTGGTTGTTTTTATGTATCCAGTTATCAACAGTTATTCCCATTTAAATAATTTTATTTTCCACATTGGGGTAGTATCTTTCAATCTCAATTAAAATACTAATCTAAAACTTTCCCTTCGTGCTATTTAAAATTCACTTCCAATAGGAGAATATTAGAGGAGAATTTTGGATTAGATGTCACTAGCAGAAAATTAGGCCCTTCTTTTACAATTTCTTATCTACACATGTCTTAAACCCCTATTTGTAACCACATCCCTATATCGTCTTATATGCCTATGAGTTCCTATATACACCTACACACACATTCACACGAAACAATATATGTATATTTCCATCTTTACACATATACACCTGCAGAGAAAACGCACATCAACATGTCTCCATACCTATCTCCATGTATACTTATACTTACATATATACATATACACACACGGACATCTGCATATCCATATATATTCATACGCACATATATATATATTTACACATCCATACGTATACACATATACACATACATACACACACCCATATCTGCATACATACATACATACATATACACACATATACATATGCATACGCAATATGCAGAATATCTACATACCCACATAAGCGTTAATTTGCACTTACATATATCTACCCACGTATTTGTCCCTATCCTCATGTCCACCCGTGCATCCACTTATGCCTGCGTTCGAAGACTATCTCAGTATTTAATTACATTATCTATATCTTTACACATATAATATTACCCGATCTTTCATATTTATGGCAAAATATATAAGTACCTATCTAATTGTACATCTCCACACTCACAAAAAAAAAACCGGTATGCTTCTTTTTCCGTATAAAAACATATACATGTACATATCAACATGTGTCTCAGTGTGCAAATACATTATCATAGTTGTATACATATAGTCATGTGTTAGCGTTCACGTGTGCATAGTAATATTTCTAAAAACAAAGGGAATATAAAACATTCAAAATTGCTGTTCCTATATGATTATTTCTTAGTGTACTTGCTTAGGTTTAGGTTGTTTTTGTGCCGGCATTTAAAAACTAGTTCATTGTGTCTATTTAGTAGTATGTCTGGATCTTTATGTTTGATTATGAAGATTTTCTCCTTCAAACATAAGTTGCATCTGTCTCTGAAGTTTTGGGGAGTTCTGGCTCTTGATATTATTCTCCACTTTATTTGTGGTGTTAGGCCACTCTCCAACAAAAACCAATAATGATTTGATAGTGCTGTTTGGTTTTTTTACATTTATTTTTTGAAGGATTGGCGATGGTTGTATAGTCGGTGTTTCCAATCTCCCGCTGATATTCCAATGTATATCTTTTTCTCTTCAACCTTTTCTTTGGGGAAAATTGTTGCTTCATATATTGTGTTCTCTGCCATGCATATTCCTTCAACTGGGCACTCTGATCCTTTCCTGCAGTTGCATGTTGATTTTTCCATTCGTGTTGTATCCTGATTTTGTCTTAGATTATCCTGAAGGTCTCTTAAAATTTTACTGTTGTGTGCGCTAATAATTCTTTCCATATTGTTCATGCAAGAATAGCTAATCTTTAGATTCTTCTTGTTGAATATTTTTTTCAGAGATGCATTTTTGCTAAAGTGTTTTTCTATCAGTTTTATGAAGTATTTACCTATGTTAATATTGGAGAGGTTACAAAAAGGTGGGTTGAACCATATAATTTTCCTTTTCCTATTTTTGGGTTTAGTGGATTTTTTACTTACTTACTGACTTATCTATGTAATTTAGTGTTTGCTTAAAATTGCTTTTTAACAGGGCTTTATTGTATTCCCATTTATTCTGGTTAAAAATGGTTTTACTGGAGGAAAGTTTATTTATTCTAGCATTTACTGTATTTGGGATTTGTTTAATTATTGATTTCGGGTGATTGGAGTGGATATTTATATATATGGGTGATTGGTTTTCCTTTTGGAAGGATTTATAAGTATTATTGTTCAGATTAAATGTAACGTCTAGGAAGTTTACTATTTTTAAGTTGGAAGAAATCTCGATTCTAAATCCTAGAAATTTGAAGGCCCTAATTATTTTCTTTTGTAGTTGGGATGTTAACGGACCATTGGTATTAGGTACAGCAACTAACCTGTCATCTCTGTATAGTCCTATATTTTGAGGGTCAAGGAATCTACTTAGGATATCTAAAATGTATATACATATTAGGTCTGCTATTTGAGCTGAATCAAGAGATCCCATTGGGACATCAAAATTGTCTCTATCTTTTTTAATCCAAGTAGTGTTATTCAGTTTTAGTATGGACTGTCTAGAGTCCATTATAATTTTTATTTTTTCGTCAGTAATGTCAGTGTGGATTCTGGCAAAACTTAAGCTATTTTCTATTAATTCTTTAGAGATTGAGGGGTATATATATATATATATATATATATATATATATATATATATATATAGAATTCCCCTAGAAATAATCGAAAAACACTAGAAATGCTTTTATTGCCCCTGTAGAAGGCCTGATTTTTATTTCTTAAAGAGTGTTGTAATTTCTTTTAATGTTCGTCTTTATTGTGTCATGTGTAGTTTCAACCAAAATAAACGGGCGTAATCAGAGAAGGGGTGATGGAATATGCCTTCTACCTTTATTCTAATTCTTCCAAGTTTATTGGACTTAAGAGAGGAGTTTCGTAAGCGCATAATTAAGGAGAAAGAACAATAAAAGGACAGGATTTAAGAAAGCAAAAGATAATTGATATTGCATTTACATTTTTGAAGATCGAAGTTGATTGGAAAATAAGAGGCTGGAAGAAAGTTCCACAAGCAAAAAGTGTGAGAGAACTATTAGCATAGAACTTATGGTTACATCTAGCCATTTCAACAGTAAAACGATGAGACCTATCTGCCAATTTAGTACTGTGTTTAAATTTGTAAAGTCGGGGTAACAAAGAAGGGATTTCATCAGAATAATAACCATGAAAATATTTATAGAAATGGCACACTGAAGCTACGTTACGGCGGTAGGAAAATGACTGAAACCGAGATGCCAGGTTAGGACTGTTAAATCTGTCTTCATTTTCAAGCTAATTCGAAATTAAAGCATGCGATACAGTTTTAGTACAAAAAAACAAACTTTACTCAATTTCAAATAACCAACGGAAAACTCAGTTACATGTCTTTTTTTTCACGATAAAAATAGATCATTACTGTAATTTCATGAATATTTCGGAATAATAATCGAGATTTTTTGATCATTACATTCTCAGAAGCATTGATTATCACTTGTCCTTGGTATGGCTGGAAATTCTGAAATAAAACAGTGTTATTCCACGAACAATTCTGATTAGAATCCTAATTTTTGATTTGACTCTTTTTGGACGATCCACCGTTTTTTTTTTCTTTTCATTCTATTTTTGTTATCGGCCTTCTCCTTAAGAGCCATGTTTCTTTAAGGGGAATGACTCTCCACAATTTCTTTTTCTTTAATATCCATAAACTGAGGCAATGACATGATTGTTCTTGGGAAAGACAGTAATTTACCGTTGGCTGATCAGAATTTGTAACATGATATTACTAGAGTCCACATCGTAAAACGACACTTAAGATTCAGCAATGACGACACAGTCATTATACAGAGTTGACTCAACCCACCTGACTCAATACCAATAAAATACAATACACTAATAATACCAATAACAACGAGTATCAGTTTATGTCTGAATTTCCGAGATGTGGAGTTATCATTATTTACATTCAGAGTATTGTCCTCATCTTTGTTGTTACCGACATTATGTTTCGGCCATTATGCCCTCTGGCCTTCAGCAGGGTTTTTTCGATCGGGGTACCCGTCAGAGAAGTTCAAAGTAAACATTTTACTTAATTTAAAGTGGTAGATTGTTCCATTTTATATATATGTATATAATTGTTTATATGTTATTTTTATAGAAACAAATATTTAAGTAAACGCTCTGTTAATAATAAACAGTATTAATAACATTTACCGGCCTGAATGTCCGAGAAATCTCACAAAAATCGAACCTATATCCTATAAACAGTAATTTAACCTTACTAACCAGACGCTTCTTCTGTAGCTAAATGAAGAAATATACTTTTAAGGTGCGCTATATTTATAGGATAAAGTGCTCAATATCAGAAATAGAGTGTGTGTAAATATAAAAGTGAACATTGAAGTCAACACTTAGAGGCGACAGGCTGTTTCATGCTAGACGCAATCGTTAGGCCACGAAAAATGTTCGTGGCCTGACGATTGCGTCTAGCATGAAACAACCTGTCGCTCCTAAGTGTTGACTTCAATGTTCACTTTTATATCTCTCTCTATATATATACAGTAGCGAGCATAAAGATCAGAACGATGTTAAGAAAAAGTCTGAATGGGAAATGACATTTTCTTTTAAAGCATCACAGAACATTTTATCAAGGGAAAATAAGGTTATAAAGGTAAATTATATAATTCTAAAATATAAATATCAATAAACTTATTTTGATAAAGTTATAAGAATAATTATACAACATTCGAAAAAAAAATTGATGATCAAAAACATCAGAACGATTAAATAAATCATACTATTATAATGGATACATAATATCCAAATGAAAATAGCGTTCATAATTCATTAGTACTTGATGTGTAGACTTTTACTTTCAATAAAAGCTTGACATATTATGTTACATGAGCGAATTAATGTCTTGCATTCATTAACGGATATTTTCTTCCATTCTCCTTTCAAATTAGTCCATAGTTCTTCGACGTTTGTTGAATTCTTTTCCTTAGCTCTTTCATTTAATAACTTCCAAACATTATCATGTCTGGGCTTTCTTGCATAAATACAGCTGGTTGATTAAATGCAGTTCTCAAATTACGTACAACATGTTTCTTTAATATCTCTTTGTATACAGTTGCGTAAATTTTACCGAGTAGCCTGAGAAGAGGTCCTGTACCAGCAGGTGAAATCATTCCAAACAACATCACACTTCCCCCTCCAAATTTAACGTTGCTTTTAGTGCCCTGAGGCGAATATCGTTCCTTAGGACTGCGTCGAACGAACCTTCTCCCTTCAAAACCGAACATATTAAACTTTGACTCAACATTGAAATGAACACAATCCCACTGTTCTTCTGTCCATATGACGTGTTCAGTGGCAAATTTCAATCGGCACATTTGATTCTTTTTAGAAAAGTAAGGCTTCGTAGAGGCTACCCAACTGTTCAAATTTATTTCATTAAGTCTTAGGGAAATAGCGTGCCTTGATATTTTAATGCCAAGGTTAGCATTAGCTCTTTTAGAGATAGTGGTTGCTGTCGCAAATCGATCCTTTTTTGATTCATTACCAATCCATCTGTCTTCCTTTGAAGTAGTTTTCCTAGGCCTGCCAGGTGGTTTCTTGGCTTCACATGTCGCAGTTTACTTAAAATACTATGAATAAGGCTTAGATTTACCCACAGTATTTGAAATATCCCCAATCGAGGGTTTATCTTCATTACATAACTTGACTATCAGTTTTCTAAGTTCCAATGACGTCACAGATTTTTTCGCCATGTTTACAATGAAGAGTCGGTATAATTTAGTAAAATACCCTATTTTATATTTAATGCAAAATAATTATTAGATTTTATGGATTCATTTAATCGTTCTGACGTTTTTGATCATTTATTTTCTTCGAATGTTATATAATTATTCTTATAACTTTATCAAAATAAGTTTATTAAGCTTTATATTTTGGAATTATATAATTTACCTTTATATCCTTATTTTTCCTTGTTAAAATGTTCTTTGAAGCTTTAAAATAAAAAGTTATGCCACATTTAGTCACTTTCTTAACATCGTTCTGATCCTTATGTTTCTATTTTTTATATATATATATATATATATATATATATATATATATATATATATATATATGTCTTATAAATCTAGTCTTATTTTTATTTATTTTTATTTATTTCTGCTTAGATAACTGAGAAGTACTAAATAATAACAAGACTCGCCTTGTTTTTATTGAGTCTAAATCTGCACAATCCGGACCTGGGATTGAACTCACAATTACTATACGACCAAATTCTTAAAATAAATAAGGTAAATAATTAGTATCAGTATCATAAATAACCAATTCGGTGAAATTAAAGTTAATAGTGAAAAATAATTTTAAAAATTTACCTACAAATATCTCTGTGATAAAGTAAATATCACTAGTGTTTACTTTAATTGTTATAGTTTTGAATTTAATCTACTTACCTGAACTTTAATTTATTTATTTTTTTCTTTATAAGTTGTCTGTCACAAAAGTTCTGAGGGATTAAAAAAATATCTTTAGCCTTTAATCCGTATTTCTTAATTGCTGTCTTAAGACATGGGATTAAATATTTCATTGCTTGAAGATTTTGTTAGAAATATCAAATTGAATTATAGCAAACAGAACGGACGTAATCAAAAAGAGAATAACATAGGGAAAACAACTACGGTAGCTTAATACGAAAGAAGAGAGAGAAAAAGAAAAAAAAAGATGATCTAACCGGTTATCACTCCTCGCTCATTAGAACTCGATCAAGAAAAATATTTGTTCACAACCAGTGGTGATTCTAGGGGGGGGGGGCAGAAGGGGGCCAATATCCCCGTAGAATTTTAGCTGGCCCTTCGATTGCCCCCCCCCACTTTTCTAAGTTTTGTAGAGGAAAAAAATCAGAGGATACAAATTACACTGTTCTGCTAATATTGACGTTAACCCTTTGATTTTGTTTTAAAGTTAACCTCTCTTGTGGTCCAACAGCTTGAAAGTGAAAAAGAGGGAAAGAATAGATTAGAACTTCACTACTATGAATGAAAAGTTATTCCGTTTAATTTAGTGAAGTAACATATACTAAAACTCATTTCTAAGTTGTGTATACGATAGTGGTGTAGTATGAAAATAAAGACGCTGCTGAATTTCCTCGCCCCTCCTCCGCAGAAAAATCTCGCCCCCCCAAGTGGACCCCCCCTTTCAGAATTTCAGAATCGGTACTGTTCAAAACGGACTAAGAGTAAACAGGATATAGAAAATACATATACTGAGACGGTTATATTTTTCAAATACAAATCTCATTGAGTCCCAGCAACCGTTTCTCCTGTTTACATTGTGGGGGGGGGGTATTGACTTAATAAGAAATAGTTTCTTTTACATGATAATATTAGGTCCGTTCTGCTTGCTATAATTCAATTTTCATTACTAACATTTCCTCTTTGTTATTTTTACGACAAATATTTCGACCAATATTTTCTTCGATCACTCTTATCCATTGTTTTAGATCCACTGGCCTTTAAAATTAAATTAGTACCTTTTTATCTCAGCTAGAACATCATAGTTGAAACAAATTCACAGGATCGCAAGGCCGATGCTTGCGATAACCCCCCCCCCAAAAAAAAACAACTTTAGGGCGAGACAGATAAAACATCTATTCTTCATCAGGGAATTAATATTAATTTGACTACTGATACGGAATGCTTGAATAGCTAAATGATAATGAATATGCATACACCTCGGTTCCCGCTCACAGTAATATGATTGGCTGGTGTCAGCCATAAATACAGACTGATGTGTAGGTACAGGGACGACGCCTATTGTCTTCGCCTATTGCCTACGCCTATTGTCTACCACTACGACGAGGACCAGTCCATTACGGTTACCTGCTAGATTGTCCTACTCGGTTACAGTAGTCAACAACCACTTTGCTACTTCAAACAAATATATCCCTAAACATGGTGATTTCTTCTTTTCTTTTTATGTACCAGGTTCCTTCAGGACGTGGGCGATGTTGGCTCCCCCAAACTTTCTATCTTTTGTATCTCTAAGCTATGTTTATCTTTTCACTTTTATCTAGGTATCTCATTTCTTTTGTTCTATACTGTAATATCTCAGAATAGTTTTCTCAACATCGTGTTAAAATATCAGATTCAGCCATAGATGTAATGAATTCATACGTTCAGGTAGACAGAGTTACAACGTTAAATTACATTTACCGATACATATATTCAGTGACACATGTGAATACATTTATACACATACATAATGTTGTTTAGTTACTTTTTGATTTATGGTTGTACGCATCCATATATGCATCGATCGTTAACAGATAAATGCAAAAACAAAATGCACTTACAAATGTTCGCATATAGATACATGCATAGACTTATGAACACAGACACATATATATCACACACACTCAAATATCCAAGCCCATACACATACATACAATTTCATGCATACCGCACATGTCTATCTCAACATTTGGAGGAGGTCCAAATGCACGGAAAAACCAAACAATTAAGATCGCCATGATTTTGAATAGAACTCTTCAGTTAATCACGGGAGGGGTTGAGTAATAAAGAAATGAAACCCTATGTTATGACCAGCTTTTTTTTTTTTTTAGTCACAGTTTGGATAGTTTTTTATAAATAACATCTTAACCAAGAATTTTCAAATTCTTACGTAGATGAGAACCAATTAGAAGATTCTCTCAAATTTCAAGTATGTAAGTTGCGTAATTAATTTACACAACCTGTTTAAGATTTTAAAAGAAACGCCATTTTTTGTTTTGCTCATTAAAAAGTCGCGCCAGATAACGTGCTTACTACTAGTTCCGCGTGAGGTGTATTTAAACGATCAGCAAACTACGCATAAAGTCTTTCGAGCTGCCACTTTCGTTACATAGAAAAATCAAGTCTTTAAATAATCCTATTTTCAAAAATGTCATTAGAAGCAAAAGAAAATTTCGCTAAACCGCTATTTAATATCAGTCCTCCCATATAGAACTCAATACTGGATAATTTCTTCACAGTTAAAGAGGAGCAGTGAGGTAACAGAGATGTGTTTCGACAGAAGGATGCTGAGAATATCATGGACAGAGTATATGAGCAACGAGGAAGATTTAAAGAAAACGAAAACAAAGAGGAAACTTATATTCGAAATCAAAAAAACTAGAAATTTCAGGGACATAATTAGGAAAGCGGGCTTGGAGAATTGGACACCCACAGGACATACTGACGGTAAGAGGAACAAAGGGAAACATAAAGTAACTTACCTAACGAGTTTGTGCAACTGGATTGCAGAACAGGAACTGGGTGAGAAAGTGAGACGACCAACATTACTTAGAGCTAGGAAGGATAAGAAGTCGTGGAGAGCAATGACCGTGCACATTTACAAATTCCGTTACACACCTTCGTAACAAAGAACATGAAGTTTACTATTTACATTATTCGGACTATTGCCCTCATCTTTGTCGCCATGTTTATTACAACTTTTCGGTTGTTGCATGCTCCGGCCTTTTTCGGGTGGTTGGAATATCGAACTGAACCCTTTATTTCGCTCACTGGAGTCGACTGTTTTAGTTCCAAGTGCCATGTTTTATCCCCTGTTAATTCCCCTCTCCAAGTTCTCCACTGCCTTAACCGGGTATTGAACTCACACTCTTTGAGTGTTGACACTGAATCTAACCAATGCCTTTATCAACTGTGCCAGAGAACATCTGGGTGCAAAACGAACCAGCAAGTCATACCATTATTTTGCCTTGAATGTCACCATGAACCACATTTGTGAGATGGAGGTGAGTAGTGACCACAGCAACGCGTAAGATGTTAAATGAATAAATGAATGATGGCCGTTTATATGGCATCACTTTGAGTGACTTGAAATTAGTTCCATGAAATATGAGAACGCCGGAATGAAAAATAGTTGCGTAAATATACACAGAACAATCTTTGAAAAAGAATGTAGCAACATTCGAAAGTACACGGAAAAAATATAGAATAAAAATAAATATGAACTTTGGCAAATTTACCCATAACATAAAAAAAGAATTCGAAAATTTTAATTAAAACGATAAATAGGACTAGTCCATATTATTTAACCATACGTTTGAAATAATTATTGCTGCCGAAATATACCTTTCCAATATATATATATATATATATATAGTCATCCACAGACAGACTGTTTCGTTGTATCACAGTTCATCAGCGTGGCTAGACATCCGATCGCTTCAGGCCGGGACCGAAACCCAAGCGACTCGGTATCAGTCAGAGATTATAACCCCTAAGCCATCGACGCCCGGCAGAGAGAAAGGCGAATTTTTTTTATTTTTTCATAAACACACCAATCACTCAGAGGACTCAATCGCTCATGAAAATAACATTTTTGCATTATTATTTTTTTGTTCTATACAATAAACCACAATACTTATATCCGCGTCGTATTAAAATCTCTGTTTAACGCTTAGCAATTTCAGAAATTCGGTGGCTGTTGTTTAACAGAGTTCCCAAGATCTATTGTTCCTTTTACATATAAAAAGGTTCTTTTAAAAGTATTTACGACAGAGCAATATTATAGACGTAAAAAAATGGTTATGTAATTGTAAGGATAAAGAAGGCGATTATCTCCCTTTGGTGGAGATAAATCACGCGGCTAACATGACGACCGCTTAATGACGTTACTCCATCTTTTTTATGTGCCGTGTCCTTCCAGGACGTAGGCGATCATGGCCCTCCACTTCCACCTATCCCTTGTGGCTCTCAACAAGTTTGTGTTTCTGCTAACTCCCCCAGACTACGCTCCGCCATCCACCTGCCAAAGCCCGCCACGTATGTCATGGGCTGCTTTCCCTTGTCTCTTTTCCCTCCATTCGTCACGTCATTATCAGATTCTCCAGACCCTCCTTCTCATTAGGTGTTCCAGAGATTTCATCTGCCTCTTCATTATGTTAAGAATAAGCTTCCTCCTTGTTTGAATCCTCTCCAAGACCTCATTGTTGCTCACATACTCGGTCCATGATATCCTCAGCATCCTTCTGTAGAATCACGTCTCTTCTTCATCCTTGAGGATACCGTCCAACATTCGCTATCGTATAGGAAGACAGATGTCACGTAGCAGCTCAGTACTCTTTTCTTTGTCACCATAGAAATCCTCCTGTTTTGCAGTACTCTGCAATGCTTCTGGATTGCATCCTTGGCCATCCAAACCCGTCTTCGGATCTCAGCGTCGCACCTATCGTCCTCCGGCAGAACACTTCCCAGATACTTAAACTTCCGCACATGTTTGATTTTAGTGTCCTCGGCCTACAAATTGCATTTTGGGCTCATCCTTTTACTGATGACCATGCATTCTGTCTTCTTGTAGTTTATGGTTAGTCCTTTCTTCTGGTCTTCCTCGATACCTTCTGTAGGAAGTTTTGTAGTTTTGTTTCTGTGTCTGCTATCAGTACCGTGTCATCTGCGTATCTTATGTTGGTAAGGTTGTGGCCGCCAATGATGCATCCTAGTAGGATCTCCAGTTCCCTCAGAATTGCCTCGCTGTATAGGTTGAATAAGTCCGGTGAGAAGACACATCTTTGCCTTACGCTTCTTTCTATTTTGTATATTCGCTGAACTTATTCTCAATGCGAATGCATGCCGTTTGCTGCCAGTATAGGTTCTTGATTATTCTGATATCTTTCCCGAATATATCAAGGTTGCTGGCTAGTTCCAGCAGGTCCTTGTGGCGAACTTTGTCGAACGCCTTTGCGTAGTCTATAAAACATAGATACACGTCCTTCTGCATCTGTATTGCTCTTTCCGATAACATTCTAAGCATAAATATCGCGTTCCTTGTTCCGGTGTCTTTGACGAAATCGCTCTGTTCTTGTCCTATCTCTGGTCCGATTCTGCTGCGTGCTCTATTCATCAGAATACGGATGATGAGTTTTGTGACGTGGCTCATTAGGCTGATTGTTCGGTGGAGCTCGCATTCGTTTGCGCCTGATTTCCTAGGTAGTGCTATGAAAATGGATCTGCTGAGATCCTCCGGTACGTCCCCACTGTTGCAGATTTCATTTATTATTTCAGTGAGCTTGTCTATGCCAAATTCATCTAAGGTTGTCAGTATCTCCGTTACGATTCCGTCTGACCCTGCCGCCTCGTTTCTGTTCAATTTGGCCAGTGAAGCTTCTACTTAGGTGTTTAGAATTTCAGGACCGTCGGTAGTTCTGTGTATTGCTGGTTGTTCTCTTTTCTCGTGGCCAATATACTCACCCCCAGCGTTGAAGATTTGTTTCCCTTCTGTAATATGAGTGTTCCGTCCTTTGAATTTAAGCAGCCTGTTGACGAGCATGTCTTCTGGCCATATTTGTTTGTGCAAATTCTGGCCTTTATTGATGGTACTCAATCTCTGTACTTCTGCACATTTTTTGTTTAGCCACTCTTCTTTAGCCTGTCTGCATTTGTTCCTTACTTTGTGTAATTTTCTGTATTCTGTTCCGTATCCTGGCAGAGTTTTCTGTCTCCTTTGCATCATGTTGAGAATCTCCTCTGTCATCCATTCGTTTTTTTCTTTTTCGTCTGTACTCCTTTGGGATGACCTCGTTTGCTGATGTCACTAATGTGTCTCTTAGTGATTCCCATTTCGAGTTTCCATTATGTCCCTCGTATATTCTTTTAACATTTTCCGTATATTTTTCTTTCAGGTTAGGGTCGCTCGGGAGTTCGTTGTACTGCAGTTTGGGTACTGCGTTAGGCTTCTTCTGTTTCCGCAGTTTCACTCTTAGCTTACATATAACAGGGCGATGATCGCTCCCGCAGTCGGCACTTGGGTAGGTTTTGTAGTGAACGATTGCACTCCTGAATCTTTTGTTGATAGTTATGTAGTCTATTTGGTTTTTAGTGTCTCCTCCTGGCCTCCTCCTTGTCCATAATTGTCTCGGATGATCTTGGTTATTACTTGGCCACTGGCCGTCCACCATTGGATCCATTTTTCTCTACGTTCGTTGCGGGTATCTAATCCAAATTTTCTGCCGTCTTGCTGCCTACTTTGGCGTTTAGGTCTCCCATGATAATGACGATTTCCTGTGATTTGCAAAGAGCCTTGGCATTGTGCAGCTTTGAGTAGAAATTTTCGAAATCTTCTTCATTAATTTGCGCTGTCGGTGCGTACACTATTAAAATAGATATGTTGAAGGGCTTTCCTGTCATCTTGACTACCAGAACTCTTTCGGATAGTTGGCAATATCCTAGTACGCAATTCTTAAGTGTTTTATCCAATATCAGTCCTACTCGTTTCTCGTTTTCCTCTCTGCCGGTATGAATAATCCTGTGCTCGTCACTGACAAAATATCCGTTGTTTGGTCATCTGGTTTCACATACGCCTAGGATGTGGATTTTTACATTGACGAAATCGCCGGTCATATTTCAGTTCGTTTTCAGCAGCCAAACGAGAAGGTTACTTTCTTTAGTTATGCTCATAAATGAGTAGCCGGATGTATATATATATATATATTGATGCATGTTTCATTAAATAATATAGACAAGCTGTGTCTATTTATTTTAAGTAAGTTCCTTTCATATTGTCTGACAAGCTTAATAACATTATCATTGAAAGACGAAAGGAAATCACCAAATTGATACATGTTTAAATCCGATCTAAGCTTTCGGTTTACATAAGCTATTATCAAAGATGACAATTACATTTCAATATATCAAACAATACACGGACGAAACAATAATGATAGTCAGTTTTTGTTGCATGAAAAATTTCAAAGCAACGACAAACTCGTGTATACGAGACGCGGAATCGAAAGTCGGATCGCAGCTCGTGACGTCACACATGACCACGCGAGAGTGAAAACGAAAAGTATTAAGTATGGGAAGCGGTTGGTATAAACCAATGGCTTCAGTTATCAATTATAGTCATTTAAGAATATTTGTGGAGATTTCGTAGTTTATTTTGTTCAAGTCGGGTTTCAACTGCTTTATGTATATAGCTTCAAGAATATATATATATATATATATATATATATATATATCTATTTAAGTTATAGTCATTTGGATTTGGGAAAATGTCTTTATTCATCAAAACATAGTATTTAATATTTTACTTAGAAAATTACGACCAGATATCGTCCCTCTGAAACTTTTCAACACTTTCCTTAACCCTCAATGTATTTCGCATTATTTTAGTCCCGTGTTGATTTTTATGATATGAAATGTTAGGACCATTTATATAGCTGTTAACACTTCTGTTGCTTTCCACGTACTTTACGGAACTTACATTGCTTGCTGCCGATATATATTTCAAGACACCAGTCCCTAGCATTTGTGTGATAAACTAAGTAGCGCTTAGTGTTATTTCCAAAGCAGCGTAGACCTGTAGTAGTGTACAACACGCTCTTTTTGTGATGTATTTCTCATTATATTGTATGTTGGAAGTGTCGTTTAGCTTAGTCTGTACTGCTGAGTGTCGGATCAAAACCAAAATGGCAGCGCCCATGACAATTCACCGTCAGAGTTTTTTTTTTCTTTTATAATCATTTATTTCCAGTAAATGGTAATTAAATAAAACATGTCGGAAAGAAGTCACTCCAAACAAAATACAATTCTAAACAATATTATTATTTTATTTTTCAATTTCCAAGTAACTTCCTACATTGACTTTCTCGAGTTATATTTTTTGCATATTTTAGAACTGGAATCGTTTGATAACAAGAAACAACGAAGGAAGGTCGATCCGAGAAATTCTTACCATTGTCAGTTATTGGTTTCCTTTCATGCAGTGTCCAGTTTCTCCATGCTACTGCGGTTAACAAAATTGCGTGACAGGTGACTTTTGTAGTTTTGGACTGCTTTTTGCGCATGTACGCCATTAAGTGCCTTTTGCAAGGTAGGTCTATATAAAAGTGGTTCAAACAGATGTATTTATTGAATTTATTTTTTAAAGTTTGTCACTGACTTAAAAATAGTTTTATTTTTACGTTTTAACTTTCAGCCAATTTTGAACAAGAACATGAAAAGACTCTAAACGATTTCGGCTGATAAAATAAAAATAAAATACTAAAATTCCCAGCACCGATCGCTTGGGCGCACGTATAGTCGTACGAACATAACAAATTTAGTCTGATTAATACCTAAAGCACGAAACGTGTCACAAGTATTTTTTCCATTTTGTTTTAAAATTTCTCTCTCATATATATATATATATATATATATATATACTCAACGGTAGCACAAATGATTTTCATGTACAATGCAATAGTCAAGCATTGTGCATGAAACTCAGAGTTATGCTACCTGTCAGAAAAAAATGTATATTTATTATTAATATAAATTATAGCTGTTATTTTGCATCGAACACTACTTTATTAACACCAGCACAATGTGCGATATTATATATATATATATATAGGATTGGTGTAGACGGAATAAAATTCCAATAATCAAGACCACTATTCTTAAAAGAGTGATCAATACAGAGTAGAGCAAATATCATTTATTAAAAAATTATAACATAAAAATGTTATAAAATCTCTACAAAATAGCTATTTTGTTTCAACATTTCTGGTGTCTTCTTAAGTGATGGCGTTGAATGTAGAATAAAGAGTTTATTCTACATTCGACACCATCACTTGAGAAGACACCAGAAAGTGTTGAAACAAAATGGCTATTTTTGTAGTGATTTTATAATATGTTTATGTTACAATTTTAAATATATATATATATATATATATATATATATATATATATATATATATATATATTATTTTTACGTGTGTTTGTACATTTACTCAAAAACAGCTAATCAAAAATTTTCTAAAAGGATTATTAAAATATTTAAGGTATTTTAATAAAAAGACTCATTGTCGTTATTATTCTAGATTTCTTAGGCTTCGGAAATGTTGCCAAATCGTTTGTACGTCTACGAGTTATGTAGTTTGTAGTGTATTCTCAATTAAATCTTTATATATGTTAAAGTATATTTCAGCGTGAAACAATACAGTAATTAGTGCACTGGAATGAAGTCGAATATTCCTATAATGTATAATAAGTGTGAAACAGACTACAAATTTTAAATTTTTATAAAGCTCAAATAATAACGGAAGCTGTTGTGCAAATCTAATTGTTAGCCAGTATTTATTTCGAGTAACAACTTTGCAAACTGATCTAATATGTTTAACCTAGTGCCCCGGTGAAAAGCTTTAATATAACGAATTATTATTATTATTATTATTGTTTGACTAGTTTACTTGCATCGTCAAAAACATGATGGAAATATTTAAGTTTTTGATATTTATAAGCATAAATCAAATGCAATATTACTCTCTATTGATTTGCGAGCTAAAAATAATTTAAGGCAAATACATCAATAGTTTTATTTGTTACTTTTAAAATAACAGAAAATTATTTCTAGAGATACATACATAGAAATGAACAAATTGTCTACAGTCACTGTGATTTTCGTATAAATACTAAATCTCTCTCTCACCTATATATAATGTCACATATCTCCAAGACGTACCTGATTATGGGTCTCCACGGTTTCTTTTTATTTATTGTCTAGGAATTGCCATAACCCCTTGGGAAATATAGTGTGGTGCTTTTCTGTTTTCTTCTTCACCATTTTGAAGTCAGAAATTCCTTTCTCCTCGTCTTGTTGCCACCCAAAGCTACAGAGCACCAACTACTTAATACTTAACCAACAGCTCGAGGGAGAAGAAATAGATTCATGCCTTTCCAGAGGACATTAGTGCAAAAGTGAATATGAAACAGAATTGATTGGAATTTGAAATCGGCTCTTCAGTGCCTATAACCGTTACGCAACCCATTGCCAATTAATATGTACACCAGCCAAGTTAAAGAATTTATGATCGACTTGTGTTTTTACTGCTTATCAACCTTTTGTGGGTTATTTAAAGCCTAGAATATTTTGAATTGTAAGAATAATTCTTTTTTTGTTGCGAGTGAATATTAACAATTTTTTATGTTTTTGAGAATAACAATGATTTTTCCCGATGCATGTCCTATTATTTAACCCATAGATGGAGGGAGGAGATGGATTCATACCTCTCCGAAGGGTATTTGCGCGTAAGTGAATGTAACGAATTTGAAACATGTTGGATTTCGAACTCGACATTTCGATTTTTCATTCTGAGCTGCTATACGTTACACCATCCGCACATCCAGAGTTAACGAAAAATCAGAATTAGAATTTTGTAATTAAGTTAAGGAATTTTACAAATCAAGAATAAATTTTGGTGCGTTGTTAAAGAAAATAAAAAAATAAATAAATGGTGACTCAAAAATACTTGGATTTATAGGAGGAAAGGCTTATAGAAAGAAAGTTAACCGAAATAGCGTATTGTAAATAATCAATATTCGATAAGAGAGGGAAAATTGTGATTTAATTTGTTAATGTTTCAATGTTTATTTACATCAACGGTAGAACAAAATAACTGAAAGCAACTTTTATGGTAGTTTTACAAGATGAACAAACAAAAGTAGTATTTATTATAATATCTTTCCTTATAAAAAAAAAAAAAAAAAAATCACCTAGACAGCGATTATCAACGGTCTGAAGTTGAATGCGATTTCTACAACAAACTTTTATTCTACAAGCTTATTTCACAGGTGGAAGGTGTCTCTGGAGGTGTTTGGGTTTATTTTTGTAGGATATCATGGAGACTCTTTTCCAGTAAATCTGGCGATAAATATTGATTCTATTTACGTAAAAATTCAACTTGAACTGATTATTTGAAGAGTCAACTTTGCCTCGCCGATGGCGAAAGACTCGCATGGGAAACTGGAAGGCGACTTGATTTTAAGTGGTCCGGGGTTTCCAATATATGGACACCAGAAATCATTAATGACTGACTTACAGTGCCCAGGTGGTGATTATCTACTTCTCCAAGAGGCTTGGGGGTAAATAGTTATTTCGATGAACGAGTCCTTACTTCTAATTAATCAGCTTTTTATATTCCCAGAAAACCTTTCGACTATGTGGGGCAAAAACAACAACAAAAAAAAACAAAGAAAAAAAAACACTTAACCAAAATGATATATGGATTCTTTCTAACGATAATAGTATTCTTCATGTGTGTGTGTGTGTGTGTGTGTGTTGGGGGGTGGCTTCTTCACAACTTCAGTAGTTTTGTGTAGATAACAAAACACATCCTCTATGCCATAGGTGCATATCCACTTATCCATCTAACCGGAGGCTAGAAGCAAGAATTATGGACATTGCTCGATCTTACTGGATTATATTAATAAAGCGAGGATTAATTTCAGGTTTCGAATTGCCACTTCAACCAGTGCCGATAATTTTATTTCTGAAACTTTAATTTTTACATCCCTTTACTTTAATTCATACGGCTTTTGTGTTGCTTGGTTTGGTTGGTTTTGTTTTACGGCATGTCAACACCTCAATGGGTCATTTAATGCCGACAATTTTTATTGCTGGTATTATTTTGTTTTCTCCAAAAACGTATTGCTGGTAATATTTTTTTTCCTTCACAAAATTATTGCTGGTAATAATTTTTTTACAAAGTATTTCTGGTATTAAAACCTATTTTTACACTTTCATAGTATTTTAACTCAAGTTTGGGGGTTAACTATTTGCCCATAGCCGGGACCCTAACAGGTGCTACCACCCCGGGTCAGGGTGGACCTGGGAACATCAGCAATTAAGAGATGGTTTCTCGCTCCTCTGTTGGATGTAGTTTATGGTCTTACCCGGGACGCGGATGTAGTTAATCGTCATACCCAGGACAGTTTTGCGTTGCTTTTTTTGTTTTTATGATATGCCAAACCATATAGTGCATAGGGCACCCAGTAAGAATCGATCTCACTATTCAATCGTAATGGTCAACAAAACTAGCCAAGCTAAACATTATTCGACGTCGAGACGTACTTCATGAGGTTTATTGTTTCACTTTGTGCAGACATCAATATGTAGATAATATAGTTTTTTAAGATATCGATTTGCAATAAGTAATGCTTGGGGACGTTACTTTTATCCTTGACTTATCAGTAAATTACTGTTTTGCACCTTATTTAAATTTCATTATCTACTTGACGTGCTCCGGATAAAGAATAAAAGAGGCGTTAAGAATAGGAATTCCGGAAATTGGGAAAATAATTTCTGAACTCAATTTCTCAAAAATGGCCATTTAAAAGAAGGACATTACCAATCAGTGCGTTAATTTCCGGGTGATGATCACAACCATGTCTTAGAAATTTTGTTGTGATGGAGGCAGTAATTGAATGACGTATGTGGAGTAGGATGCTAATTACCAGGAGAGGGAAAAACATGCTCAATTCCAAAAGGAAAACTTTAAAAGTCAAGTTCGAAAACCGAGATATATATATATATATATATATATATATATATATATATATATATATATATATATATATATATATATATAAAGAAAGGGAGGGTTTTTTATTCATTAATCTGACAGATTTTCATTACTTAAACGTTATTTTTCGTGGATACTCGTATTTCAGTGGCTTCATTTATTTATTAAATGGGAGACGAAAATAAATAAATATACTGTTTAATAAATAAACTGAACATCTATTCAAACACGAGTATTGACTAAAAGTAACGTTTAAGTAATAAAAATATCTATATCTACAGGGTGCGATAGATAAATTGTTGTCTAAAAGAGGAAAAAATGAAAATAACACTGACATTTCATTGTAATAGATATATTTACCAAAATTACACAAAAGTATCTTGAAATACTAAAGAGTAAATTTATTTACATTATAATAATAATGTAAATAATGTACATAATACCTCATCTCAGAAATATAGACAGTAAATTTATTCTGTAAAATCACCATTGGCTTCAACTACGTCCGCCAGACAACTTCGGAATCTCCTGAAACTCTTCTGGACGGTCTCCTTGTTTAAGTTTGCCAATACTGTCATAATCGTTGCATTCAGTTTATCTTTAGTATTATGAGAAGTTTTGTTGGTCTTTCGCTCAACTCCGATCTACAAGGGGTTTGCAGTCTAGGGAGCTAGGTGGTCAGATGTAAGGGTTGATGTCGTCGCAGAAATTGTCTGACAGCCATGACTGGGTTCTCCTGATTGTGTGACATGGTGCAGAGTCCCGTTGCCAGACATAGGGGTTTCTAGCAGCCACCCTCTTGACCCAGGGTAACACTACCTCCTCAAGGCTCTTGATCTAGGCTCCTGTATTGAGAGGCCTTCACCAAAAATTCGGGACTTGTTTTCTTATCAGAACGACCAGAATGAGTTTTCCCAGCTGCCGTACCTTCTTAATCACCATTAGACTCATCCAACTCTTTCCGAATCCTTTTCACTATCCTCAGATTGACACCCAAACACCCTGAAATGTTCGTATTGGAGCTCTCGGCGGGAATGCCAAGCAGTAAAGCATGCCGTTTCTAAATTTTTGCGGAGTGAATTGCGTCATGGTGCTATTTTTCTCGCATATGGTTCCCAACTGACCCTACTATACTCTGAAGTCGACAAAATCAAAAGTAAACAATGCGTATGCGCGAAATTAAAAATATCAAATGGTGAAAATGTATCCATTGTACCCTGTATATATACATATATTATATATCTATAGGCACCGCCAAAGAAAGATGATATCTGAGGTTTAAAATTAATTTTAAAAATTAAATTTTTTTTTTAAGCTTTTATGTTAGTTTTAATTTTAAGCCAATAGATAAAGATAAATTTAATATTTCCAATAAGTATAATACTTTGCTCTATTTCAAAACGAATTTAAATTAATTTGAATTGTGCTGAAATTGTTAAAAATCGTTGATTTTAGCCATATTTACAATTTTCTCAGCACAACGTCAATCTCTTTATTAAAAATCTTTCAGAAATAAAATATACTTTTCTGAAACTTTATTTGAGGAAGATTGGCTAACTTGAAATTTAATTAATCAGATTTGAAACAAATATTACTTAATTTTAGTTTAAAAGAAAAGCATTTTTAACACAGAGGTGGGTTTTTATGAGGTCTTGACAACTGTCTCGATAGACTTACATTTGGATTTTTTTCTACGTATGGAGGATATATCTGTAAAAATTACTTGACGACAATGTAAGTTTTTAACTATCGAGTAATCTTAAAAATTTATGAAAATATTCGAAGTAATCTAATGTTTTATTGAATTTTATGTACTTTGGCTCTAAATTTAATATAGTTACCGCTTTTATTTTCTGATAATGTTGTATATGGATCTCCGTATTTACAAAATTCGACACGTTTATACGCACACAAAAATTCTAAATTCTTTTTTAAATATTGGTGATCGATAAATTTTAATAAGCTTTTCCATTTATGATTATTAAATATAGTTTTTATTTAATAACATTATCACCTAACCGGTACAAATAATTATAGAATTTTAAAAAAAGTTTCAAATTTTATAAATTATTTTAATTAAAATTAAAAAAAAATAACAATTCCTGTAAAAATTCATTATTCATCGAAAATCTTTTTCTTAAAACAATAATATTCAAAATATATCTTATTCATAAAAGAAAGATTTTAATTAAATAATTCTTAGTTTTTTTTTTATTTTACGATTCAGAGCAGATTTTCTGTAACTGGGGGTCCGGTTTTACAAAATAAATTGATGATTTAAATTCTTCAATGACTACTGCTTATAACTAATGTAAATATTAAACCCTACAGAAAGGAATTTATTGGAATCTCATAAAATTAAATAAGTGTGTGTGTGTGTGGGGGGGGAATAACAGATGTAAAAATATTTTTACCAAAACATTAAAAAAAAAAAGAACTATTTCTAAAATAATTTAATTCATTTTTTAATAAGATCCGAAAGTTTCATTAAAATCTGACAATTATTTGATTTTTGCAAGAATTTCCAAAGCAATGTATTTTTTACCGAAAAAGATGCTAAAATTTTTTATATTAATTTATGGTCACCCGTTGACGCAAAGAGAAAAAAAACATTTAACCAAAATTTTGAAAGTTCGCAAAAGGATTAAGATATAATTTAATTATCGAAAAATTCTTTGATCTTTCGTCTCAATAATAACAACGATAAAACTTTGTTTTTATTAAGTTTAGACCATTTTTTCATCACACATGCTCATTGTTTACCGAATCTTTGGAGGTACCGATATACAAATATTATATATCTATATACATATATATTATATATCTACAAAAATAGGAATTAAAAGATATAGACATCAAAAGTCCTACCGAGAGATGCAGATTTCATGAAAGGAGTAAATAAGCCTTACTTTGCTGTAGAGACCTTCCTGTCCGAACGGCAAAAGCACGTCTGATAAAAAAAGTTTTTAATGGGGAACTAAAAATATATAATATATAAATAAATACATACAAATATATATATATATATATATATATATATATATATATATATATATATAGAGAGAGAGAGAGAGAGAGAGAGAGTTAGTAAGGTTTCACCTAAGCGGATCGTCAGGGAAGGCTAAAAAGGTAACAAAAGAACGACCCGCTTTCTTTCTTTTTTTTTTTTATGAAAGTATTTATTTATTTATATATATATTTGATATTTCAGATTGACCTCAATCTTTCTTGTTTGTAAACAAACAGTTTTTTCTGAAGAGATTGAGGTCAATTTGAAATAGACATTATTTTTTAATTTGCAACTTTTTTATATATACATATTAAGAAAGTATACGTGGCTTCTCATTATGCTATATATATATATATATATATATATATATATATATATATATATATATATATATATAAGCATTACGCCCCGAGCAAGGCGTGAAGCCACTAGGATGCAGGGGGTTGAAGAAGATTTGGAGCGAGAGCAGATAGGAGTGATAGAAGAAAGGATGAGGAGAGGGATAGTGGGTAGATCAAGGTAACTGGAAATGTCGATTGACATTACATTTGAATAGTTGGAGATTATAGCTCTCAGGGAAACAGTAATTGGGAAGGGTGTTCCAAGGGCGAGAGGTGCGAGGTATGAAGCTATTGGAGTAGAAGAGACGGCTACATTTAAAAGTTTATACAGTGTAAGGGTGGGAGTAGGATGCCAGCCTCGTAGGGCGCTTGAATTCATGGAGTCTGGGAAGCAGTGAAAGCAGCTCAGCGGAGCAATTACCATGAAAGTATTTGTAGAAAAGACAGAGAGAGGCGACGGCGCGTCTGTGAGAGAGTGACTGTAAACGAGATGCCAGATCAGGGCCAATTATATTACATATCCGTCTCTGGATCTTGTCAAGAACTCCAAGGTAAACAGAAGGTGCCCCAGACCATATATGGCATCAACACTCCATGCAAGGGTGAATGGTTGATTTGGCGAAACCTTGGTAGGTTTATCTGGCTCTCTAGGTTTAACTAGGTCTGCTCTACTTACCGTATTGAGCACTTTATTTAGCTATTTTGCTTACTCGTATCGGTTTTTTTTTCTTTGGACTTGCATGCTAGACGATTATTTTCGGCTGACGTACATGTTCTTGGTTCTTTCTTTTTTTATACCTTTTTTCCCCTTTGGTATTGGTTTGATTATTCGCAAATCAAGACACCGAAGATTTTCCGGACGAGTATAATTTCTTATACTTATAAGATTATTACTACTACTACTACTAATATATATATATATATATATATATATATATATATATAATTAGAAAAAAAGAGTCCATGTATGCTCCATATGGTTTATAAAGTAGAGTAGATAACTTGGTCAATAAAACAAAGTCAAACGAAAGGGTACCGATGAAATCAGCACGAAAAACATTTATTAATATTAACCAGGTGACAAAAATGAAGCCCGGAGATTGAGGTTCCAAGTATTTTCGAACACGCCTGTGTTCTTCTTCAGCGGATGCGAGAAATAAACAGAGGGATGGAGGAAACTATCCAACATTAGTTTTTTGAGGTGGGTAAACTCCGCGAAACTTAATTAAGTCTACCCATTGAACTGTTCCTTTTGCTGACAACCATACATTCTATATTTGATATTTTGTCCTTTCTTCTCACTTTACTACGTTCTGTCGGAGTTCTGTCCAGACATGTTTAAAAGGATTCATATCAGGAGGTTTACATATCCATGAGAATTCCTTAATATAGGTTCAGATTTATTCGCTTTATCTACTAACCTTTGCTTCATTTGACAGAAGGTCATAAGCTGCTTACCTAACAATAAAAAAGCGCCATGCTCTTTAAATTTGGTTCATTTGAGCACAAGGGCTTTTGTAGTGTACCTACGTAGTAATATCAAAAACTCTATGTCAGTATAGTTAAATGATTTAGGTTGGGTCTTTTCGAAATGAAATTATGATTAAAAATAAAAATATTCTTTTAGAGTATATCAATAAAATTGTCCAGCATTGATTATGTAAGTAAAACTAGTTTTATGACAAATTTCAACTTCGTAAATCGATTAGTTATGATGTAGTAGGAAAAACTGAAAAGAAAAACGGAAATAAAAAAAATAAAAATGACGAAAAATATTTAATATTTTAAATGGAAGTAATATCTAAACAGTTGTCAGTACGTCACTTATAAAAGGACTCAACTTGAAAACTCAAGTCATGTTCTTAAATAGCCTAATCAGATCGAAACTTTCATAGTGATGTCATGTATGGCATCCGTTCAGAAATATTTAAACTGTCAACTGTATACAATCGCTTTCTAAGATCAACGATTAGAAATGGTTTTGAGCGAGTGAAGACTGAGGATCTTGGCCACCCTTCTTTTGAACATTGTGAACTGGCGCTACAGCATCACAAATAAAGACCTGTACCAAATAATAGAAACCATGGCACTTTAGGACTACCAACAGCAGCAACAACGAAAATGGACTGCACGTGTAACTCGAAAAAAAAATATTGACATAATCAAGATGTTGACTGTCTATATTTCTGAGATGAGGTATTATGTACAGTATTTACATTAGTCGGACTATTGTCGCCATCTTTGTCACAACGTTTCGGCCGTTGTACACTCCGGCCTCCTTCATATTTGAGAGGGAAAATTAGCAGGAGATAACTGACATCCATCAAACATGGCACGTGGAACTAGAACAGTCTACCCCAGTGAGCGAAATAAAGGGTTCAGTTCAAAATTCCAACCACCTGAAGAAGGCCGGAGCGTACAACGGCCGAAACGTTGTGACAAAGATGGCGACAAAGATGAGGACAATAGTCCGACTAATGTAAATACTGTACAAGATGTTGACATTCCACACTACTTCAAATAAAAGATTTGGAAGGAAATCTTCGTCAATACTGGAAAGAGAGATAACAGCTACTGAACTTGAAAAACCTATTTTTTCTGAAAATTTATTTAAACAAAAGTTTTTATAAATTTCAACCGAAAGCAGTACTGGCTGCTCGGTCAATGAATGTCAAATGTTTCCTTAGAGGGAAACGGCTAGTATTACTATTACCATTTACAATGGGTTTAAATGTTTACTTTTATACAAAGAGCTAAAAGTGTAGGCTCTTTTCAGTGTGGGGTAAAACTTAAGATTTCCCTAGTGAACACGTGTCTTGTATAAGAGGAAAATTCAAAATTCTTCGCTAGATACTTGTCCACTGTACGATAACTAAGCCAAAAGGTATTGATCTTTGGCACTGCGTTCTCTGCTGAATGCTGAATTTGTTCCAGTGTCAGCTGTCTACTGATTGGTCGTCATAATAATCAAAATGGTGGCGGTTGCATTTTACTTCACTTCATCTTCCGCTTTGCAACGGGGATTGTTTTCAATTTCCCGTTTCGTCGCTCGAAGACACTTTTCTGATGATTTCAGTCGACCTGAATAAAACGTAGTGATTTCCTTTCCTTAATTAATGAACTGTACAATCAGGCAGCTCACAGATGAAAGCGTAAATCCCTGACTCTTTCAGAAGGTTTCTTTATCAGTCTCCCGCGCCAACACACTTGCTATGATAACGGTGGGGACCATTATCACAAAATTAAAATTGTAGCTTCTATTTAAAAAAGAAATAAAGATGAAAAAAAAAAACGGGATTTTGTTTTAAATTAATCATAATAATACTAAGTTTTCTGTCAACGAAAACAAATTAATTCCAATTTTATATGTTGTTGATTATTCCACATTCGCATCAACCAGCAATATATCCACTGTTGAAATCTAACAATTACATTGTCCCTGTAATATATCTCTATAATACGTCACGTGTATTTGTATAGATTTTAACCATGGCTTTTTATTGCAATAAATCCAAAAAATATATAGAATAACAAGGAAGGCCTACTCCAATTCGATCCTCCAAACAGAAGGTGAGCTGGCAAATACCATAGCTAATTACACCAATGTTCTTCTGCTTAAGCAACATAGTTAATTTAAGTTAAGCAAAAGTGCACATATACGACACTAGGGCAGGCTGATTTTTAACTTAAATAAAAAAAAACAAAAAAACAAAACAACATTACACTATAAAAGCTGGCGTTTGATGTGATAAGTACTGACATCAACAATTAGATTCATAGCTTTTACCAATTTTTGAACATTTAAAGATCGTCTGAAAAAATGTACAGAAATGCCTAATTTCCGCAGGTTTTTGCCTACAAAATGACTTCAGAATTTTACTATTTTAAGAATAAATCCAAATAAAGTTGATATATTTTGTATAAGATATATTGAATGGAAAATGTATTGAAACCAGAATTCCAATTATGAATCACCACAAGCAAAATATACAATTTTTTTTTTACTGTATTCGTTAAGAAAAAACTGTAAAACAATTGTAAAAGATAACAAAAAAGGCTACTCAATGAATAAAATTTGTTAGATATTAATGAATAAAAACAAAGTAGATAAAAGTGTATATAACATCATAATAGTGCTGGGTACAAATTATAAGACAAAAGCTTTTAAGTTTGCATTGTTTATTGAAAATCGTACTTACGCTAGTGCACTGTAGAATATATTACATCATTATATAGGTAAATTGTTCAATATAATTTCCTTTTGCAGTAAATGTAGGTCTTATTTGATGGCACAATGATTCAGTAATAATGTGCTTGTGCTATGCATCTTATCTATATACAATTTGTAAAGCTTTAGAAAATTATAAATTTTATAAGGCTGTGATATAAGGCTTTCACTGATCACCGGAAAACACTGTTTTTGAACCTAAACTTAATCTTTAAATTCGTTACCGCAAAAAGCAGTAAGGCTTTGGAAAAAAAAATCTAGTTCTCAAATTGCGTGCAATATCAAGATTACCAAACCTGAGTTGCCCTAATGCTACACTGATGCTAGGCAAAGGATTTGGGAGCGGCAATTTTATCCCACGCAAAGCGTACAGGTACTATATCGATCCTCATCAGAAGTGCTGATCCATATGTAAATAATATTGCCAGTTTTAACGAGTACTATGTATAGTTATGTAAACTATAGTGCCAAAAATTTAAGGTGATTTACCTAATAACGGACAGGCCCAAGTAAAAGAAAACGAGAAGAATTGACTAACCATCAATCGTAAGAAGACAGAATGTATGATTGTCAGCAAAAGAACGGACCCAAGTAAAGGAAAGCGAAAAGAAAGGAATAATCATCAATTGTAAGATGACAGAGTGTATGGTTGTCAGCTAAAGAAACAGCCCACAATGCAAATTACAAATTGGAGATACAAAAATTAAAAAGATGCCGAAATTTAAATGTATTTTAACAATGTCTGAAAAAGTTTCCTTTCAAAAGTTAAGCAAAGTAATAACTTAGCTTAACAGGAACATTTCATTGAAAACAAAGAAAACGGTACGGAACTATTGTGTAATATCGGTACTCCTCTTCGTAGCGAATTTTGGATCATCTCATCACAGATGGGAAGAAACTTGAGGCAACAGAAATGTGATTCTAGAATGATGTTGAGAATATAATTGGCAGAAGACGTGAGCAACAACAAAGAGAAAATGGAAACAAAAAGGACAATTATACGTAACATCAGAAAGAGTCTGTTGAATTTTCTAATAACCTAGTTATTTTTGTAAAATGGTTAGCAGAACAGAGACTAGGAGATACCGCAAAAAGGCAAATTTTACTAAGTGCTACAAAGAACAAGAAATTGTGAAGAGCGATGGACATTCACGTCCTGAAGGGACACGTCGCATAAAAGACGAGTACCATTTTTGATTATTACATAAGAGAATGTGTAGAAGATTCTGTTCGCGTTCCATAGCTGTCGCAGCTGCGCTACCTTTTTACCTATCACGTCACACATACGTCATCGGATTAAATACTATTCTACAACAATTAAACAAAATTTATTGAAACAAAACAAGTACAGTTGACCACTGATGACAATTCCAGAACAACGTAACTATAAACAATTTTTTCTAACCTCTGCCAGCCGCAATGATGGAGACAGCATTACCTCGAACCATGACCAGTGAGACACGCTACAAGAGCCACTCCGTTTCGCGAGGCTCGTCCCGTAATCGAGACGCAATCGCGCCAATCCTCCGAAGGAACGCCATCGAACGAGGGCCAATAACCCCTGAAGTCTCCACTGCCACAAAAAAATCCATCAGCAAGAGAAGAATATTCTACAACTGGGAAAGAACAAAACAAACAGCTTACCGTTTTCTATCATTTTTCTTTCATATCAACTTTTTTTCAAAAACTCACGTGTGAAAATATAATGACAGTAACGACTGAATAAAATACACCATCGTTTTCGACGACATGGATAAATTAGATGTAAAACGATTACGTGAAACAACAATATCTGTTCACTTATGTCTTATATCATAAATCTCTTTCATTCTCTCACACACGCATTATATATTTTCAAAAATACAATGTTAATTCAAAAAAGGTGAAAGTACTTCTGAAAAAAAAATCTTGAAATTCCTGTACAAATATATAGGTGTCTAGTTCTAATATGATGTTTAATTTTTCTTTCTAAGAGGTTTCTGCTAAGATACCTTCCTTAACGATAACGTTTATTATCCAATATATACGGATTATTTTTCTCTTTCTTTACGTCCCTATCTCATAAGTTGTGATGAACAATATGCCACCGTATTAAATTTAGGTAACTTTGCTCGAACAAGAAAATATTCCCGCGTTATTAGATCACATTACAACAGCAGATCCCAGCTCAGTAATACAAATAAGAAAATTTAAACAATATAATAGAAGTGAAAAATACTACAAATATATTTACATCACGATTTTGGAATATCACCATTGGAGTTCTCCAAAAGGAAAGATGTTTTGAATAATAAAGGATTTTTCAGCGCGCCTACGTTGCTACCGAATGTGACACAAATTCGATGTTTAAAGTGAATTTAACGACATTAACGTGGAAAGATTGCTCACCCCACCATACACTTCACCTTTTCGGGGGCGTCTACAGCGCCCTCCCAAAGGAGAGGTACTGTTTGGGGGAGATACCTCCCAGGGGGCTTGAGCTAATAACAATTTCAATCTGCCCCAGCTAGTGCCGGAAAAAGTATAAAAATATTGTCAATAATAAAAGAACCTAAAAAAGTATGAAAACTCTTGACATATTCCAGTTTACTCACGTCCAATAATCTTTTGTACCAAACAGAAGAACTGTCTGGAATAGTTATTTCCGTTCAAATAAACTTCTCCACCGGGAATTTTTGATTCCGGAAACAAAGTACAAAATAAGCACCATGTCAAAGATAGAGTATATCCTTAAATTCCTCTAAGATGTCTAATACAAAGAAAGTATTAATAAATGGAGTGAACAGAATATTTTTTTCTTGATAAGCAATAAACGCGGTCTAATAAAATGTCTGAAACAATTTAAAAGAGTCAAGTGCAAAATTAATAAACGAGGTTTAGGTACGGTCGTAAATTTTCTTAAGAGAAAAAATTTTAAATGAAAAATAAATGAAACGTCCTCCCCATTTTTAAGCACTGTTGTAAAGTAGGACACAGCGTACTTCCTGTTCTTCCCTACTACTATGAGAACTGCTCTTACTTATAAATATGACAAGTAGCCACATTAGAGTAGGATGTGAGTAGTATTTGATTTACCCACGTTTTTTCATTCTATGTATGAGTATTTAATAAACCTCTTCTTTGTTTCCTCTTCCTAATCTTCTGTTTCATCGATATTCTCTCTAAGTACGGCCTTCCAAATTCTCGACTATTTTGAATAAAGACAACACTTACAACAGTCACCTTAAAGCAATTTAACCATACCGGCAAAACAGAAATACATTTAAGAATTTAACTTTCGGTAAACCCACATCACTATTTTCCTGTACAAATAACTGATGCGAGTTTTTAATACACAAGTGTACTTGTTCACCGATGCAGCTGGAGCCCGACTCAATCGCGGTATCGTTTCATGCACCTGGCATTGCCGTGACACGTAATTGTTATATTTATATAAAGCTGTGTTTTTCGTTTTCTTCGATCAAGATTTCTCATTAGATTAAAGATAAAATTAATTGGATAAAACCAAATAATGAAACACTTGAAATTATGCTTTCGCCTTGAGCACCGTCAGGCACCAAAATTCTTTGTCCAGGTTGCAACCAAAAATGTTTGTAAAACATTACGCTATAAGATGTTTTCTTATTCATATAAATAAAAAAAAAAAAAAAGGAATGAAGTATCTTGTTAATTACAAGGAAGGGAGATGTAACGACGGAGATCAGATTCGACAAGTTATGTTGTATAAAACAAGTTTTAAATTAGCACCTTTCAAAACATAATACGACAATAAAAGACATTGTTTGAATGAAGGTTATTAAAAGGAAAACAATACTAGCCGCTTAATACTATGGAATTAGATTCTAAAAAAATCGTCTTTCTGCTCTTCCCAATCGGCAAAGGCGATATTTATTCAGCTCAACGCTCGGAATAGGAAAAATAGAAATGCGAGTTATAAGATTGTATTATCTCAATCTTCTAAGTGCCTAAATTGCTTGGCTAGAAAAATTAACATTCGAAATCTTGGATTTTATCTCGGCTTGAACTCAAGATTCAGGCTCCGTTGGAAATACGTAACCATCTCAACTGTGCGGTAGGCAAGAAGCTTCGACTTTTAAAAACTATAAATATTTGTTAAATATAAATTACGTGGTCTGACGAAATGATTCGGTCGTTGAAAAAGAAAAAATGACATTAATCAATCACAGCGATTAACTGACGACATGTCAGAGTAAAACTGGATTTATTTGACTGGCATTTTCTTTTCAAGGAAGAAAATTTAATTTGGTTATTTAGTTTCGTCTAACAAATGGCCAACGTGTGTGTAAAAGCTGGGAAATTGTGTTGCGCCAGATTTTCAATTGGACTATGCCTAATTGCCTTGAAAACGTTCTCTGCTGATATGAAGTGCAAAGACTATATGGAATACGTTTCTAGGCTAACTACTAAGAAAGTCGGTTCACTATGTCGAGAAAGACAATTTTTCTCTCCAGAATCTATCTTACATATCTATAAGTCTACCATTCATCCATGCTTAGAATATTGCTGCTACATATGAGCCGGTGCCCCTGCTATTTACCTTGAACACCTTGATAAGATCCCAAGAAGAAGAATATGCAATATTGTTGGCCCTGATATATATAATAAGGCGGTTGAAATCCAGTCGCTTTCCCGCCGTCGTAAGATTGTGTCGCTACCTCTTATCTATAAATACTTTCATGGTAATTGTTCGGATGAGCTCTTCGCTACACTATTATAGTCCCGCATTGATTTCGGCCAGTGAAGTGATGTTTCTGTCACATGTAGTGATTGTGGGGGGCTTACTAATCTTATTTTCTTTAGTTTCTTGTAAATAGTTTTTTGTATTCATATTGTAAATACTCATTGGGGTTAACTTTTAGAATTGTTGTTTTATTCCCCTCTCCCCCCACAGACATCGAGTTGTAAATATGGGGACTAGTTAGTACTTTCATAGAGTCAAAGAGGTATTATGGTGGTTGTAAAGGTACGTATGAATGTGTTGTTTTGGTGTAAGGAATATTGTTTCGTACGATTGGGTCAGTGCTTGCGGCTAGCTAAGTTATAGTTAAGAGAGAAGAAGACTGTCCTTTCCCCAATCCCCTTTTCGACCTTGTGCCACATTTCTGTATTAAACAGAATAAATATCGCTCTTCGCTATCGTACCTAGTGTTTTTTAATTTAAGCGCAGCTCTAGACTGGTTTTGAGATCTCATCAATTTACAGTTGAACTGGCTAGATGTAGCCGTAAATTCTATGCTAACAGTTTCTTCTCTCGCACTTCTCGCTTGTGGAACTCCTTTCCGGCTCCATGCTTCCCAGCCAACTTTAATCTGAAAAGTTTAAATGCAATGTTAATCGCTATTTCCTGTCCACTTGATTACTCTTTTCTTTTTCTGCTCATCATTAATGTTTCTGTTCCTAATTCTTCCACACGCTGAAACCCCTTGTATGTTAGTGGCATTACTGCTTTTCTTGGGGGGTGGATGGGGATTCCGATTAAAAAAAATTCGAAACCCAGCCTGTTCATCTGGCCAGAGTTGTCCTTCTCCTATACTACTTGCCAACCACGGCTAAAGAGTTCAAACTGCCCTGTTATTTAACTTAGGGGAAAGAGATGGACTCATACCTTTTTTTTCAAGGGTATTTGTGCGAAAGTAAATATAATAATCGCGACTGAAATTCAATCTCGGCTTGCCGAGTTCTCGTTCCAAGCATCTAATCATTACAGCTGCACACCCGAAAGTTAATATCCTCACAAACCACCATATTATACGTGACATAAACACACACACACACATATATTATATATATATATATATATATATATATATATATATTGCATAATGAGAAGCCACGTATACTTTCTTAATATGTATATATAGAAAAAGTTGCAAATTAAAAATAATAATAATGTAAACAGTTATTTCTGAAGGAAGATTGAGGTCAATCTGAAATATCAAATGTATATATATAATTAAATAAATACATTCATAAAAAAACATTATTATTTTTTTAATTTGCAACTTTTTCTATATATACATATTAAGAAAGTATACGTGGCTTCTCATTATGCTATTAAGTATACGTGGCTTCTCATTATGCATATTAACTGTATACAAACAGTTATTTCTGAAGAAATCTGAGGTCAATCTGAAATATCAAATATATATATAAATAAATAAATACTTTCATAAAAAAACATTATTATTTTTTAAATTTGCAACTTTTTCTATGTGTGTGTGTGTGTGTAAAAAAGTTGACAAAGTTTTTAAGATCACACTAATTTAAAAAAGTAGATTTCTTTGATGTTACACTAGACCTAGTTAAAATACATACCAACCGTACATGAAAACAAACGTAAATCCAATATATATTATCCACCCAAATTCTAACCACCCTCTATCCGTAATCAAACACATACCCTCCTCCAATAACAATAACTCTGCCAGTGGGTACTTCTTTTACAAACATAGTAAATTTCATAACACTGCCTTAAAAATAGTGGTTTTAAGTGCCCTGACATCAGCTATATTAAACATAACAGCGATAGTAAGAATAAAAATAGAAACAGAAATATCATTTGGTACACACCCACATTTAACCAAATGGTTAGTACTAAGTTACGGCAGAATTTTCTCAATTTAACTGAGAAACACTTCCCCAAAAATAATCCACTTGGTAAGAATTTTAATAAAAATACACTAAAACTAAGCTATAGCTGTACAGATAATCTTGAAAAAAATTATTAAAAAACATAATAAAACTTTAAATCAATACAAAAACCTAAGTAATAATTGCCATTCCAAAGCAGCAAACGCTGATAATACTAACAATAAATCCTAACGAGTGTCCATTACAAAATAGGTGTCAAACACACACCCTTACTTGCCTAATCCCTATTTCTATTATAGAAAATCCAACAATTAAAAAAAATTTATATCGGGAGTGCCAAGAATTTTTAAAAAAACTAGGTGGTATCATCTTTCACCAACAACGCGTACAGAAATATGACGTCTCTTTCTGAATGTTTTTGGAACTCAAACGAAGTTAGCAAAACACCTACGGTAAAATGGAAAATATTAAAAAGAAAATACAAAAAACAAACTAGAACTTGTAAATCTTTAAATGAACCATGTTTTCTATGTATACATGAAAAATTACAAATAATCAAATTTGCTGACAAAAAAAGCTCTATTAAACTAAAGGAGTGAATTTTACCCTAAAATATAGTTAAATTTGTTTCTTTAAATAATTACGTAAAACCATTTTTTATAGCCATAAATTTATTAGTATATAATGGTCCACCTTCTACCTTATTTTGTTTATTCAGCTTAAATATTGCTATGTATTGCTATCTATTTAGTATTATTAATATCGTATACAGATGTTGCACATTTTAAATCTACAGGAACCTTTAAGGAGCTTCCTGAATATAAAAAAAAACTAATTTAAGTCTGATTAACCTACCTTTCCCTTCAACAAATAGAATATGTCATATTTGTCTACAATCATGATGCATTTTTCGCTGCCATATTCTCCACAATCGTCAACGATGCCAAGTCTATGGGTCGGTTTATCGAGACATGAAAAAATAACTCATCAACCTGAACCCTCTGACCTTATTTTTCTATTTAGCGTAGATCTGACATTTAATTGGCTAATCGAGACATACCCACAAGTGTATTTTCAATTCTGACATTATGCCTCCACCTCGCGTTAACTTTCGGAAAAGAGGTAACGCTTGTTTTTAAATTTACCTAAAAACTCATTTTATCACCAGTTACCTACCATCGCCTGATGAAGTACAATCATATTATTGAAACATGAAAGCTTTGTGCAGCGATTTAAAAATGTTTTTATTATAATCTCTAATATTAAATATATATATATATATGAAAACAATATATGAATTTTTATCTACCAAGAATAATATGAAATCTTAAAACACGCCACACGAAAACTGTCACGTTTGTTACCATATATATATATATATATATATATTAGTAATGCTGGCGTAGTTATTTATTATAAACTGGGATTACAGTTTTTCTCATTTTAAAATTTATATTTCGCAATTAAAATAAGCGGGATTTGTATAGAAATGTAAAACAACTTAATTGAATAAGCTCCTTGCGACTTCTATAAATCCTCTTAATGCATCGTTAAATATTTGAGCTTAACAACTTCAACAGCATATTTCCATAATAATTATAAGTATGAATGAAGGTCATCCTTCAAAGAAGTAAGAAGGTACAAATGAAAATATTCAAATTTGTGTTTCTATTTTACTGAAAGAGACTTTAAACGAATCAACCAATCAGTCTTTCTTTTTTTTTAATCTTCGTTTTCTTTTTCTTACTAAGAGTCTTCTGTCTTTCCTTGCAATCAAAACGGAATTGTCCATTATTTATCAGAGGCAATGGCAGGGAATAACTAACTAACTAATGGAGCAACCAACAGAATTAGAATATGATGATTAGTAAAGATAAGCACTGGATGACGGTTTTTTTTGTTTGTTTTTTATTCAGATCTTAATCTTCGACTTATAATAGACGTCATCCTGAAATGTATCTTGATTATTATAAGGCGTATTATTTTTATATGATATCACAGTGTTCCAAACTAAGAATGCCGACATTTAAAGCTATTAAAATACCTGGCGCTAAGACCATCTTGAAAGGCGTATTTATTAAACGAAATCCATTAAGAAAACAAATCTGCATATACAAAGAGCGCGAAGAGAAACTAGTATCATATCAACAGAAAGTTCATTTAAATGTTTCCAATCCTTGTAACCTGTAATATTGTCAATTATTTACGTTATTCAAGGATGGGAGAAATGAACGCGCAATCTGCCATGTTCATAAATACCAAAGGCATTCTTTAGTATTTCGGTTACTAACAGAGTGTCATAAGCAATGTTTGAAGGTCACATTGTAAGGAAAAAAATGTGCGTCATATATGTTATATGCAGTTACAAATAAATGTCATGATTAATGCTCAAGCAAAGCAGCAACAGTTTATTTTTTTTTTTTTTACATTTTAACGGTTAGAGCAGACAAAAGACAATTAGCTCATTCAGCTTAATTAATAATTTTTTTTTTAGTGTTTACGACGATGTCAATCTACGTACACAGAGGAGTTCTATTAAATTCAGTCGACAAAGTCTGTTTAATATTTTTATAAGTTTTGATTAAGATGTTTAAATTAATATATATATATACACACACAAACGCCTCCCTATTTTAAGCTCTGTTGTAGAGATGAGATATCGAAATCGTGGATAAAGTTCTTATTTTGTTTTGTTTTGTTTTTTTTCCAAGTACTTTCGACCGTCTTAATCATGATCAAGAACTAGGCGTGGTCAGTGTGGTAGACAAAATTTTGTTGGCTACATCCGGTCATTTTTAGAACATTGGAATGTGGTTTGGTTTATTTTGTTTTACGCCATATCAATCTGTGGGTTATTTAATGCCAACAAGATTTTTAGGATATGTTCATATGAATAGAATATGTATTCTTCGTAAGAAATCAGTTTGTAGATCAGGTTTCATTGACGTATTTTTGTAAAAAGGATTTTTGTCGAGAGTCGAATGTATTGCTGATATTTTTTACTATAAAAATCTATTTTTCATACTTTCAGATTTTTATGTTTTGATCCCAGATTCAGGGTTAACTATTTGCCTGTAGATGGGACCATAACAGGTGCTACCACCCCGGGTCAGGGTGGACCTGGAAGAACAGCAATTAAGAGGTGGTTTCACGCTCCTCTAAACCTTCTGATAAGAGGCCCTGCTACTGGATGTAGTTTATCGTCATACCCAGGACGATTGGAATGTGAATACTTTACCTGGATGAACTATTTCCATACTACACACACATATACATATATGTAAGAGAGATGTTTGTTTAATCCATTTTTCTAAGTATTAACAACAACAACAACAACAACAAAAAGAAGCAAAATAGTCAAACTAAGTCAGAGGCGCTTTAACCCTCCTTGGTACCGGAAACACTTTATTCCATTTTCCCTTCCGTTTCTCGAAACGCCATAAACCATCCAACCTAATTTTATTGAATCTTGTCCCAGGTTTGAAGTTTTCCTATCAGTGATTTTAGTTTTTGGGGAAAAAAATAATAATCAGAAGTAGCAAGGAAGTGAATCTGGTCATTAAATAGGTTTACCGAGGGCGGCGGTGGGAAAATGAGACGTGAAAAAGGGCAGGCGTATTTCCATGATGATGAAACACAGCCAGTAAACACTTTCTTACAACTCTTGCTGTTTTCTTTTGACGCCATTCTTCAACCGGCAAACAACACTTATTTATCGTCTGTAACAGAGGAACATGGTCGTAGTGAGCAACACCCGCATGGTTTAAAAAAAACAAACATGTCAACATGACCTTGATGTTATTTGATTCGGTGCATGCACATTTTTCGAGCGTGGAGATTCAAGCCACTCACAATGGGAACACTGTCATTTATGTCGAGAGCAAACCTATGACACATCTCCGCTTGTGATTTTCTGGGAAAATCTGGATCACTTTTAGCGATTTTAAATAAATCATGTTCAAATTGAACACGAAATTAATTCTGCTCGTGTGACAGGAGCCGCAAAAAAAAAAAAAAAATTCCACTACACTAAGATCCTCTGTCAAAAACTCTGAAATAGACGCCCATGGAAGCCACAAGCTCTTCTCATTCTTACACTGTCAATTACAGATTTTCTTTTAAACATTTTTGGACCTTTTGCGTGTTGATTGCTTTCAGCCAAGTTTGAAAAATCGATACCAAAATTCTGTCTCACCTTCGTTCATTAAATCATGCCTGAAAATCTTAACCATTCAAATATTTTCCACGAATGTCCAAAATTTAGTGTAAAATTCAATGCATATCCCTTCATCTACCTATCGGTCAGGTCACTGGGATTACAACAGTAACATAATTCGAAAACACGCTAAATGGCGTTTCATTGCTGACTGAATAACTTCAAAGAAGGGGATTCAAGCATAGAGACGATCGTTGACTCTGGCTTTCATGTTCTTACGTTTGTGCCACCAGTTCACGAGATATTCAAACGAGCCGGATACTTTTCGGACAAACATTTAGATATAAATTTCGATCTAATTCCTTAACCTCTAAGTAAATAGAAATAAATTTCGGAACTTTTGACTTTCAGTAAATCTGCAGCACTATTTCCTGTGGAAAGTAATTGATAGGAGTTTATTGTCAAGGTGATCCATTGAAGTTGATCACGGTTTCCGGAATATTCAGATCAAGCAGGGTTCCACGAAATCAAAAGTAGGGTAGGGAGTTAAATCAAATGTTAAAAGTGTGTGTGTGTGTATGTGTGTGTGTGTGTGTTCATCATACCGGGTATAGTCGTAGGTCCGCTGCGTAGCTTGCGTGCCTGACCAGATCTTTCTACATATCTTGGTAGGTATTTATTCATGGGTAGTGTGGGAACCACCACGTGGTGTAATGGTTAACAAGTTTGAATGGCTTGGACAGTTATGATTAATACTTTCGGCCTTGTGCCACATCTAAGATACGCTTAGAAAATCACTAGGGCACTCGACGTGGTGTAATGCTTAGCAAACTTGTTTAGCTAAATCAATTATGACTGAATATTGAGTTTGATCTACGCTGGGTTCCCCATGCTTTCGGTCTTGTGCCCCCATCTACGCTAAGAAAAATCACCTTTCATGTGTAGTGCATCTTGGACAATGAAGACCAGGTGAAGCCCATCCCTTTTCATTTGGGAGTGATGAATCGGATATTAAATTTTAAAGATTCCTGATTCTACATTTTTATTTGATCCTATCATAAAATGAATTTTTTTTTGTAGATATAGTGTCCATGTTTTTTGTTTTATTTTGTTGTTTTGAATTTAAATAAACAATGTTTTAATTTTCGTTGTACTTGTATTCTGAAAGGAGACCTACATTTTTTTTGTCCGCATAAAAGACAAAAGTTGGACACACCAACGTGTTGTAATATTTCGAAGGTTTGTCTCATTAGACCAATCACGACCGAGTAGTGACTTCGATCCTCACTGGGTTCCCCATACTTTCGGCCTTGTGCCACATCTAAGCTACGTTTAGAAATTCCTATAAGACAAAAGTTTGATATTTTGGGGAAAAACGGAAAAGGAATTTTATTTTGAAAATTAATGGCAGTAATGATTTTAAACAAATGCTATCGCTCAGCTTGATAACATTGTCATAGATTGGAACCAAGAAGACGCAGGTTATTTTCTGTTTAAATCCCAAATTCAGTAAAAAGTGTGCGAGACGGAAGTGAGACCTCCTATAGCGTCGCAGAGGTGAGACTATAATTGTTAAAAGGTGTGACGTCACCCCAGCTTCTCTCCGCGCCCGCCGCCGTGCTATCTTGTGACGACCAATGGGACTTGGTATTGGTCGCGGCACCAAATGTGATGTTCTAACCCTTTGCTGATTCGGATGGGAATCTGGTTAGATTCGGTATCAGCTTTGTCGTTCCCAGCTCGCCTCCAACGTCTGGTTACCGAAGTAACTGCTTTGATTTCTAGTCTAACCTACCCACGTTGTGATTTGATCTTAGGTAGACGAAATCAATCAGTCGCCGGGCCGCAATGCAAGCCGAGTCCGAGCAAAGGTAACACCACACAAGTATATGTAAAAGAAAATAAAGTAACAACTCGAAAAGTTCAAATGTGTTAAAAAAAGAATAACAAATATTTTCATATCTGGTTGCTGAATACAGGACTGCGTCTTTCTCCCAACCCGCTTATATAGATTCGTGACACTTTGTGTTTGTTAGGCGAGTTTTAATATCTTAAGTTGTTTTTTCAAGACTGGTTTTTGGTGTCATCGGGCGATATTCGTAAAACTTGTTTTGGTGGTGTGAGTCTAAGTCGTTCTTCAAAAATAAATTGTTCTTGGTTAGAAGTTGAAGTCGGGATGCGTGGATCTTCAGTCAGCTTCCTGCGAGGCTGGTCTCAGAGCTCAACAGCTTCAACTGCAACTAACTTCTCTCTAACTACTAGCTAACTCGCTGCGCCTCTGCTTATATGGACGCCGGCCAAAACCGGGTGTGGGGTTGTCGTGGTTTGGGGTTCCTCGATAATTCTAAATCCACAATAAGGATTTTCTTTGTTTTCGGACAGGAAAAATTTATCACTTTCCATTTTTGGTAGTCCATTGCTTTTTTGCTTCAGAGGGGTTCTTAAGGGTATCGTCCTCCGAAATTCTTCCTTTCTCATATTGGTATCTCACACCAATCCCCTCAGAGGCATCAACAGGCCTTCCCTCCTTTCTCATAGTTTACCTTCGCCTACCGCTCACGCCACCATTCAGCCAATGAACGCCCAGCAGCGTGGGTGTGGCTAGACTGGCCTCAGTTTAAAAATCTCGCTCAAAGGAAAAAAAAATTATCTTCCTTTTTTTTTCTTTTCTTCTTTTTTCACCAGACCCCTACGACTCGTAGTGTGGTCCTTAATCTCTATCTTAACCGAATGTCACCTGGACTTTATCAATCGAGATTTTCGCCAGCGTCAAGTGGGTGGTTAACTGGACGTATTCGCATTCTGTATCCAATTATCTATCCTGGTATCAAACTTTTATCATGTTCAAGTCTGGAGAATAAAACAGGTGGTCTCTTTCCAAAAACAAATGATAACTCCGAAAGATAGTTAATGGTTTATTCTTTTCCTTTCTCTTTTCCCTTCCCTTCTTTTTTTCTTTGGCGGTGGTCTTCAGCTGATGTCTTTCTCGGTCAATACGTGACCTGATTACAATTATCTCCCAGTTTCTATTTCGTAGGGGCCACTTGACCAATTTGAAATTTTCATTATTGCCATGGGCAGATGGCTATCTCTTATTCGCCGCCTCGTAACATAAATTAATTCGACAGATCCGAGATCTTACGAATTTCCTATATTCGGCAAAAGAAAAAAAATCTTTTTCTTTTCGCAAAGGAAAATAAAACCTTTACCACTTTTCTTTGTTAAAAAAAATAACATCGCTCAGCATGTCTTTTCATGATAGCTTCTTATCGCCTTAATTATTTCAGCTTCTTCTCGCTTTAATTATTTCTCGCTTTTAATTTTCACGCGACCGCTAAATAGTGTCACAAAGGTTTAACAATTTCCCTAATATTATAGATCTCTTATTTTCTCGGGAATAAATATCTCAATTCAGGGCGAATTAAGATTCCTGGTCAGACAGATTACTACGGTGAAAATTTAAACATTAATATTTTAAAATAAGCAAAAGAAAAAATACAGCAAAATCGGGGAAAGTAAATTTCATTATCTGTTAAATCTGCCGACACCAAAATTTAAAAAAAAATTATGCTGGCACGTTTTTCTTTTGCTTCAGTTGAATGTGCACAGGCCTCTGTTAAGTTAATGTTTCTGTGTTGCTATTTTAGGAAGGCAAACAACATGGTCGAAACAAGCAGAAGCCTCGAAAGAAAATGAAGTTCTAACTTTACAAACATGAAGAGGCTCTGAAAATTTGTGTCTCTTACGTATCACCGGATATTTCAAACATTTTTGTTTTTCAAAATCACTGACAACAACAACAAAACAAAAAAAAAAAAAACAAATAAACAACTTCATTTTCTATTAGTTTTTAAGAAACCCATTTTACGTCTTAGGTTCACCGAGCCTTGAATTTAATTTTAATATCATGTCTCTTCAGGGTGTAGGTGATCATAGCTCTCCACAGCTTCCTATTTTAAATATCTGAATTGCCATGACTTCTTGAGTAAGAGAGTGAAGCGGTTTTCCTTTGCTTTCACTATGATTTGACTTCAAAGGTCTCCTCCATTACTGATTGTCTTACCAAAAGTAGAAAGCCTTCTCAAACTTTCTACTTAACCTATAGCTGGGGGAAAGGTAGAGATGAATTCATGCCTTTCGCAATAATAATAATAATATCTTTCTACATTCTCTCAAAGATAGCCCACGTGTTGATTGCAAACTACAGCGAAGACCAGACAGTCATTTCTCACTGTAAAGGAGGGCTCCTTTTTTTTTTTTAAGGATAAACTTAATTGTGTCATTATTAATGACAGAATACCGACTTCTTCATAATAAATATACACCATCGCAATTTTCAAAAGAGGAACAATATTATATTGCGTATGAGAGTGAGAGAGAGAGTTTGGTTTACTTTGACGATTACTAATAAATACCGAAATAGAACTTTATTTGTGCTGTTCAAATGTGACCGTGAGCCAGACTTAAACGAGTACCACTAACCATTTAAAACGACATAAATCTTAAAATATTTTTCGGCTTAAAATATGTAATCAATTATGGGGCGCGTAGTATTGTTTAATCACCGGAAAGAAGATGAACAAGAAAAAATTAATAAAGATGATATTTATGGCAATGATTAAAAGACTTTTTCATCGAGCATGCGCCGTCAGTCTATACAGACATTGAACATGATTATTTTTTCTTTTCAAGTCATGTGTACACTCTCTCTCTTCTTCACATACACGCAAAGACACACATTTGATGAAAGGCGTTATCTTCCGATTTCAATTCTAATCGAAGTGTAAAGAATGAAAGAATACAAATTTTGCTTGTCATTTTATCACTTAGAAAGAACGCATAATAAATGAAAAAAAGAACCCAGAATTTTACAAGAGAGAAAGTATTTTTAGATTTGGTGTCTAAAATTTGTTTTATTGACTGGAACTGTCGGAACAGATGACTCCTGGGATTTTCTTGTTTTTCATAGTCGTTCACTCGTACAGACATAGCATAAAAATTACTGTTGTTCAAAAGTCAACATTTGACAGTAATTTGAAAGCTCATTTGCCTGTTTTCTCTATAAATATTTCCCATGAGGAATTGAACTTCATTTAAAAATCATCAACAAAAATTTGACAATTTTGTTGTTTGTCTTTGAGCATCACATGTGTAAAAGGGCATGTGCTTGAAACGTTAAACTTATAATAAAACTTGTAATACAAACCAACATAATTCCCTATCGTTTTTTCTTTTAAATTGACGTATCTTAAAAGCATAGAATCTTACGATGATTCGGATAATAAATATTGCTAAACTTTGTACTAAATTTGTCTATTCATGGAGAGCTATTTGTCCAAGTCTGTCGTTAAAGCTAATATTGTATCTATACATATTTTCATTGAGGACATAAAAAAAACTGCTATTCTTTTGTCTACTTAATTAGAATAATCAATAGCTGGCTCATACGATAATCACCTCTTGCTCAATAGTTCAGTCATTGCTTTTACTGCTGCATATTTTTAAAATAATAATAATAGCCACATTGGCCACTGACTGACCTCTGAAGAGAACGATCTGTATATATTTGGAACGGACGAGGTGTCATTTTCGACACGCGGTATTATAAGGCAGCAGCTTAGTAGATATCATAATATTAGGAAATAATAAGGTTTTAATATTACATCAATATATTTAATGCCGAATTAAAATATAATAATGTAACAATAATAAACGAATTAATTTTAAGACGCTATCTCAGTATAATAGTACAATTATAAATTATGTTGCAAAAGTCTCAAGCGAAAAACCAGTTTCAATCGTATTCTGTATTCAATAACAGATCGCGACTGCAATTAGGGAGATGTGATTAAATATACTTCAATGTTTAAAAAAATATTCAGTATTATTCTTGTAATAGGTATATTGTGGAAAATGGAATTTTCGACAAATATATACGCATAGGATATACGCATTTTTTACGTATTTATTTTTTAAAACTTTTATCAAAAACAACATTCTTCTACATGCAGTTATGGATAATATTATACATTAATTACTTATTTTTTAAATTAATAACTATTTGTGCTTAGTTGTTGACACTAATAGCTATCTGCTGATGTATTCAAATTTTGGTATAATGCAATAATAAAAATTTAAATTTCATCTCTCAGATGTCACGATCTGTTAATAAAAAGTATTTATTATGAACAGCAATGGTATGAATTTCAAAATAAATATTCAATGAAGATTTTTTTTCCTGTCCAAACTGAAAGAAAATGCTTTATTAAATTATGCAAGCAACAACTCTCAAAAAGAAATTAATTAAAAATTAGTGAAATGATATTTTGAGTTTAATTTATTGCTTTTTTATGTTTTTTATTTACTTACCTGTTTGATGTCAGAAAATATTTATTCATACCAATGTTATTTTTTTTATTATTCTGAATTTAAGGGTTATACAGTAGGGAAGAGTAGTCAGAGGAAGTAATTTAGAATTATTTCTTTTTTGAACTACTGTATAAAAAATATTCCATCTATTGCTAAAATGAAAAAAATCATGTAATCCTCTTAAGAGATTCACACTCGAAAAAGGCATTAAACTTTACATTTTTTGATTCTTCAAATATCTTTATTTACAGATTGCAACAGCTATTAGGAATATGTGATTAAATATACTTTAATGTTTAAAAACAAATTATTCAGGATTATTCTTGTTTAGGAAATAAGCATTATAACATAGCACAAATAGCAATATTGTAGAAAAAGGAATTTTCAACAATATATACATATTTTACGTATTTATGGTTATTATTTTTAGTTTTACCAAAAACATTCTTGTACATGTAGTTATGGATAATATTATACATTAATTACTATTTTTTTTAATTAATAACTATTTGTGCTCAGTTGTTGACACTAATAGTTATCTGCTGATGTGTTCAAATTTTGGAATAATGCAATAATAAAAATTTTCATCTCTCAGATAGATGTCGTGATCTGTTAATAAAACGTTGAGAACTTTTCGCTATATACTATTCGACCGAGTTAAAGACGTTCGCAAAAAAGAAGATTAAATTGAAAATATCTTGTTGAATAAAATAATGGCTGTTTCGTCATTAAACTTTGTAATTTTTATAATTATGAATTTTTAATATTAAATCTTTTCTTAATCTACTGCAGGACTTTCCAAGTCCGTAAGATAAGCTGTGTGATGGGCCCTATCATACTATGCTGGCGCATGACAAGTATAATAGTGATTTTCCAAGCGTAGCTTAGATGATTTATTACTGATTTGATCAGGAATTGTGGCACAAGGCCGAAAAGAGTGGGGATCGGTCAAGGTTGGACATCACTAGCTATCTTATACTTAGCTTGAGGAAGAAACTCTAGGCGACAGAGATTCTACAGTGGTTCTACAGAAAGATGCTAAGGATATCATGGACCGAGCGTGTGAACAACGATGAGGTCTTAGAGAGGTTACAAACAAGGAGGAAACTTATACTTAATACCAGGAAGAGGCAGCTGATGTTCCTGGGACACATATTGAGAAAGGAGAATCTGATACCCACGTGTCGAATAGAGGGAAAGAGAGACAAGGGAAAACAACGCGTGACATACCTGGTGGGCTTAAGCAAGTGGATGTCAAAACGTGATCTGTTTGAGGAAGCAGAGAAAAGGAACATTTTGAGAGCTACAAGGAATAGAGAGAGGTGGAGAGTCATGATCACCTATGTCCTGAAAGGACACGGCACATAAATAGAAAAGAATCGAATTCACGACCCATTCATTCATTAAAATATATTCATTCACCATAAGAATTTATCCGTCACCATTCGCTCTTTCATACACTAAAATAGCGCGCACACACTGGGCACCTACTGGGAAAAAAACTGCCATGAGTTAAAAATCCCAACACGTACAATTGTGTATAATATATATCAATTAAATGAAATGGTAAGAGGGGAAAATGATCCCCCCGAAAAACTGAAAAACTGAATAATGTTAGTAGGACCCGTCCACCCACAAAAATAAAAGTGACTGCTGTATTCTGTCTTCCGACAAAATCAAGAGGCTCTCGCGCTAAGGGAGGAAAAAAACATGCGCATTAAAAAAAAAAATCAAGAGACTGACCAAAACAAAGTGGGGAGGTATGGAATCTCGACTTGGATCATAACTAAAGGGGAAGCCGAGAACAGGCCGGAAACGACACTTGCTCACATTAACTAGGTATACTTAGCCTATCTTAACCAGGAAAGGGATCCTCAGGAAACCGCCCTGCTGTGACTTAGTATAGACTTAAAAAAGAAAATCAAGACTAGCCACCTTCATGCGAGCCAGACTTGCTTTCTATCAGTTCTAATCTTCATCCTGAGTTGATGTTGACAGAATCTGATCAGATGCTGATGAGAATAGCGGTCGCATCGCAAGGTTTTCTTCACCCGCGTCGTCAAAATCAACATTCAAGCCGTGGCCAGTAGCATCAGAAACGCCATCCAAGTACAATGGTAACCACCAAAAAGATGCGAAGATGAAATGTTTTATTTGCTTGGCGCTAAGTTGTCATTCAATCTGCATTCCCCTAGCTCAAGATTGAGAAGATGAATGATATTCAAATTGAATGGATTCCTTCCTGTATGAGAAAGCTTCCGATTGAAAGGTATTATGGTGCATACTGTCCCATCTGAAGTTGGGGCATCTATCAAAGTTGTGCCCCGATAGGAACCCGGCACCAGCAAAAACCACGTCAGCGGTGCCAGTTGCTGACAGCAGCGGAGGGAGCGGAAAAACCTGCCAGGACCTCCACTGAAAGGACGGGGGTGGTAAGGAAGGAAAAGAAGCTGGTCGACACTCCTAAGCAGGATGTCCTACCTAAAAAGTTTGAAACGCCGGAGGAACTTTCCTAATGCCCCCGGAGTGATTACTCTGGTTAGGAAAACTGTGGGGAACCTCAAAGTCTGGGATCCCTTGGCGGGGTCCAAAAATTAGAAAGTTCGTCTTATTGTGTAGGGATAGTCCTGTTTCTCCTCCACCCCTCTTTATAGAGAGCGCTAAAGCTCACGTTTCCAACGGACGTCGGCGGCATTGTATCCGACGGTCGAATTACGACCGATATCGGAACTGGAAGTTTGATACAATCCGCCCAGTATGTGTCTAAAGGATTCCTACTTAAAAGATGTATATTAAGCCAGCTAGCTTGAATGCGAAGGCCCTGACAGATTGAGGAAAGGCTGATCGCCTGCTTTGTGATCTCTTGTTTTTCGGTGTGGATGTGGCTGCGATCCAGGAGACGCACTTTGCGATGTTGATGCTCGTGTGCTGTCTAGCGACTTTGTTTCTATTAAGCATACGGGGACCGTTTGGCTTCGGTTTTTCTTTGTTACTAAAACATTTCCTGGGTGCGAGGGTGAAACTTGTCTATGTTGGCGCGGGGGCGAGGCGGTAGATCATGGCCGATATTACCGTAAGCAGTGGTTCGTTTTGGGTCGTTGCGGTTTATGTGCCTAAAGATCAGACGTAGCGTGTCGACTTTTTCTGTCGTCGTGCTAAGTCTTGATGGGGATTGGAATGCAATCCTGGGCCCAAAGATAGAGAGCGGGCGGGGTGCTATCGGGAGGTCATCGGGCGATCTGATCGGCGAGTTTGGGCTTGTCGACAAATACCAGGTCGATCATCCGGGGCGGGAGATGTGGACGTGGCCACTTAAGCTACCTGGACAGAATATTAACGAGAAGGGTCGATCTAGATTTACTAGATTGTCCCACCCGTTAGAATATTCGGATATTGTCTGTGCCTGGATGGTGTTAAGCATGGCTAGAATGGCTAGACACTGGAAGTTTAATCTGTCCTTACTGGACAGGTGGGACTTTCGGTTGACTAAATTAGTGCAGCGGAAATTAGTGGGGGAGGTTATTGGGAATATGTGGTAGGAGAGCCTTAAAAATAGGATTATGTCGTTCACCACTGAATACAGCCAACGACTCGCTCTAGATAAGGTTAAAAAGGTGAAGACTCTAGATAATAGTCTGCCCCGGGCGGTGAATGGGAGGGTCTTACAGAGATAGCATTAGCTAAGCAACCTCTCCAGTGTGAGGGTAGCAAGCGCTACCAGGGTTATGTAGTTAGACATAGATTAAACAAGATTAACGAAGCTGGGAAAATGGGCGCAAAATTGCACAAGGAAGAGATCCGTCGAGGTTCCGATCGATACGCTCGTGAAGTCAATACCTCGGAAAGGCGTACTGTGTGGTCGACTAAGGACATGTGCGAGGCGTTTCGGCAGCATTTCGCGAGCCGTTTTACCAAGGAGCCTGGTCTCTGTGGCGATGAGTTTCGCAGCTATTTGGTTGACTCTCCTCTGAGCCGACTGAAGCGGCTAGCTGCGAGGGCGAGTTCACTTAGAACTGAAGCGGGTCGGCAGTGGCATGTCTTTGGGACTTGTTGGTCTGCCCTACGAATTGTAATTGATCTTGTTTCACATCTTTGTTCTGAGTATATCGCCACAGAAACCAGGCGATTATAGGCCCATAACTCTGCTAAACACAGATTTAAAGATTTTGGCCAAGACCCTGACGGAGCGTTTGTAGTCAGTTGTCGCGAGCTTGTTGTGTTGTGAAGGGACGAACAATTCAAAGCAACCTGAATCTGATCCACACGATCATAGAAGGCGTAGAAGACGACAAGCAAGACGCGCTGATTAATTTAGATCAGTTCAAAGCTACGACAGTGTCGACCATCAGTACCTGGCTGTTGTCCTGCAGGCCGCCAGATTCAAACCCGACCTCTGCAAGTGGATCAGCCTCCTGTATCGACCCCAGTGCTGTGACATAGGTAAACAGAAAGCGGTCGAGCGCTTTTACACTGTGACAGTAGGTTCGTCAGGTTTGACAGCTGTCACCCTTATTTTACGCTTTGGTGTTGGAGCCCCTCCTTCGCCGGCTGAGCGCCAGGGCGTGCAGTCCTACATGGAATCACTGTCCCTGGTGGGACTCGAGACAGTGTTTCCACGTACGCCGATGACGTATCCATTTTTGTGTCGCAATGCAGTGACATTAAAGCATTCAAGCGCCTTCTGTGAACCCTCCCCTGGTTCAATTAGACATTATTTGTTTTCCTAGTTAATGTGAATAAATATTGCCCCCGGCCTGTTCCCCGCATTCTCTTTTGTTATGATCCATGCTGATATTCCCAGCCTCCCCTGTTTGTTTTCCCCTACCTTTTTCATCTCAGCTGAGTCAGCCCTTGATTTTTCCCTTCCATCATTTATTTTTACCCTTCCCTCTTCAATAGTGAGTGTGTTTCTTGATTCTGTCTATCGGTAGAATACCGTGGACACTCTTATTATTTTGAGGGGTGGACGGGTCCTACGAACATTTGTTAGGTTTTAGTTTACTTTTGTTTCATTTTTAGTTTGTTTTCTGGTTTCATCTCCTCCCCGCTCATTTCATTCGTCATGAAAATTTTTTATATATTTCTATGGGGAAAAAAAAGAAAATGTAAAACAAGGAGGCATTATGAACTGCAGAAATTTTTACATAATGGGGTGCTTTGTAGATTCCTTTTGAATATGTGGTATTGTGGTACATGTAGGATTAAGAGGTGATAGAAAAGTTCTTATGATGATTGAGTATATTGTATTGAATGAATGGGTCGTGATTGTGATTAACTAAGACTAGGTTAATTACTGACGACCAGCCTTCCCCCCCAACTCCCCTTTCGGCCTTGTGTTACAATTTTGTAATTTTACAAAATAAATGTCCGTTTCATGATTCATGTAATTTTTATGTGTTTTGGGGAAAGAAAAGGGAGAAAAAAAATCGATTCTTTTATGGACATTATGGACTGTTCAAATTTTTATGTCATGGGGTGTTTTGTAGGTCCCCTGTGAATATGCCGTATTGTGGTATATGCGGGATTGAAAGGTGATGGACGAGTTATTGTGGTGACTGAGTAAATTGCAATGAATGAATGGTTCGTGAATCTCATTGACTAAGACCAGGATAGCTAATGCACACCAGCCTACTTCCCTACATCCCCTTTGGACTTGTGCCACAATTTCTGTATAATCACAGAAATAAATACTGTCCCACCTGAAGATGAAACTTAGGTCGTAACGAATATATATATATAATTATTTTTTTTAAATATGATTCCTTCGCTACCTAAGAGTTCTCATGTTTCAAAAACGAGAGCCGAAACCCTCAATATAATCATTACAATTAAATTGAATTAAGGTATCAAGATCTGTTTCATCCTCAAGCGAAAATATAGGAATAACCCATCTTGAAATTTACGCATCTTTCTAATTATAATTTAAGCTCTACTTCTGTATGGAGCACTGTTTTTTAAAAATAAAAACAAAAATTCTAAAGAACTCCGGATTATTTACCTAACGTGTTCTTTCCTATTTTTCTGCATACCTGCACACACACACATACATACATACATACATACATATATATATATATATATTTATTAATGATTTACTATGCATAAGTATCCAGCGAGGATCGAACTCACTACTCAGTCGTAATTGAGCTAGACCAGCTTACTATTACACCACGTGTCACACGCACACATTATATATATATATATATATATATATATATATATATATAATATGCGTGTGTGTGTGTGTTTTAGGCAGTAATCCTTCATTTATGCATGTTTCATTAAAATCGACAGGCAAAGTATTACGATTAAGCTTTTTATTTAATTTTTCTTGTGTTTGAACAAGAGTTTTCTTTAGTTTGGACACAGAGTATATAGAAACTCTCCAAATGTTCTATTATTCAGCTATTCTTTCGGCTCTACTTTCATCCATTATCAAGGATGATTTTATTTTTCCAGTTTAATTGAGTGTGTGCGTTGTGTGTATGTTTTTAGTGTTATAGAGATGTTTTATTTTCCGAACACAGCACATTGTAATATTATTAAGTCTTGGTTTTTCTTCTTTATTATTAAAGGCTAATACATTTTTTTTATTAAGGCTATATATATATATATATATATATATATATATATATATATATATATGTGTGTGTGTGTGTGTGTGTGTGTAATTACGACTGAGTAGTGAGTGCGATCCTCACTTGGTGCTGCATACATTTGGTCTTGTGCCCCATTAAACCTACGCTTAATAATATATATATATATATATATATATATATATATATATATATGATATAGATAACAAGAACAGAGATGGGATATTTAAAGTGTTTTCGCGTGTATCTGTTGGTGTTAAATAAATCGTTTGCTGTCATTTCAAACTCTGGACAGTTAACAGTGTACAAAGCTACCTTTTGAATTGTACCTTCTTTGAAAAATGACTGGTCGAAAGTACATTGAGTATTATTTTTAAGTGCCTAATAAAACGTGAGTCTTAATAAATGGGGTTTGGAAATCATTTAATGGGTCAAGAATTCAGTATTTAATGACTCCTTGCCTCGTTGTAATTCTCGGAAGAATAAAAACATAACAGTGGAACGCTTTTTTTTTCTTTTTCTTTTTTTTTAAGCAGTGCAATCATAAAATTGTGCAGGTAAAAATGAAACTAAATTTATTAATTACGGTTTTCTTTTTGAGCACTGGGGGAGAAAGTAGTTAAAATTAATAAACGGTGTGGTTAAAATAAGCTCGTGGGAGGTGGGGTGTACAATTTCCAAAAATAATAAGAAAAAAATACCTCCATTCTATGGGGTACCTAAGTGTACTCACAATTTCGACAATTTTCCACCCGACATCAAACGACTTGAAGAGAAACTCGTCATAAGGCTCAACCGATATTCTATGTCCATTTTGTTTAATAAAACATGTTTAAACGAAAGACTGCCGTTATATATATATATATATATATATGTGTGTGTGTGTGTGTGTGTAAACGAAACAGATCAAGTTCAACTAAAGCCATAATTTTCTTTCACAGAAACAAGAAATTATTTATACTTTGAAATCAGTGTTTAATTTCCTGGCTAGTTTGAGATTACAAACATCAACTGGCCCGAAACTGGAGATGAAACATTAAATTTCGTGATCAGCAGTCCATTATTCTCATAATCAGTAGATCAAACAAAGCCGAGTGTCCAGAACAAGTTACTGCGGAGGAGGGCACAAAATGGTGCATCAGGCTTAAATATATGACGCGACATACTTTTCGTATTAATGACAATGTTTCATTAATATAAACTAGCCATTAGCACCCAACTTAGCTGACCTATAAGATAACACTAGTCTCTAATAATACAAAAATGAAGTCATTCCACGGATTATTTTTTAAAAATAAAGCACGGTATACTGAATGTTCGTTACAAGTTATTAATAAAAAGTCATGATCGTTTATGCATAATCTCAACTGCTTGAAGCAGATGATACAAATTCGCCTTTCAAAGCAAGTCTGTAAACGTAATGAGAGTTAATTTTGAGATAGAGTTTTTCATTGTGCAATGAAGAGCGAGTGGTTGTAGGTGAGAAAAGAATCAGCCTCGAAGTCACGATGAATATCTCCTTAATAAATACATGTTTGCGTGCGTAGCCAAGCGTTTAAAAGGAGAAGGGTAGAAAGCAAGATAGTATTAAAGAAAATGACTTCGAGGTTAATTTTATTCACAAGAGTGAATATATATATATATATATATATATATATATATATATATATATATAATGTTTGAAACGGTACAAAAGCGTATTAAGGCATTAAAAACAAGAAATTTTATATTGTAGGCCATGATAGATTTAAAAGTAAAACAAAACACACACCAGTCGACCTGTCCACTCATTCATGTCATCCATGACAGAGTTTTTCTTTTTCTTTTCTTCATAATCTTAGTTCCCCGTTAACAGTTCTGATGAGAGGGGACGAAACCGGTCGACTGGTGTGTGTTTTGTTTTAAATCTATCATGGCCTACAATATAAAATTTCTTGTTTTTAATGCGTTAATATATATAATCTCCATCCTTCAAATCTATAAATCAACCATCCGTCCTTGCATGGAATATTGCTGTCATATACGATCTGGTGCTCCCGCTGTACGTCTCGAGGTCCTCGACAAAATCCAGAGACGAATATGCAAGATGATAGGTCTTGATCTGGCATCTAGTTTACAATCGTTATCCCACTGACGCGCCTTTGCTTCCCTTTGTCTCTTCTACAAGTATTTTCACAGCAACTGTCCCGACGAGCTAATTTCGCTGGTTCCCGATCTACATGAATTTAAGCGAGCTAGCAGGCTGGAATCTCGGTCCCACCCTTTCACTGTCAAAGCGGTTAAATGTAACCGCCCCTTCTACACAAACAGCTTCTTCTCCCGCACTTCCTGTCTGTGGAACTCCCTCCCCTTTGTTTCCCCGATGACTATAATCTTCAAATATTCAAGTGTAATGTCAATCGACATCTGACACCCTGAGCTTGTTCCCCGTTCTTCTCTGTATCCTTTCCTCAAACACACCTCTTTACTCTTGTTCTCAATCCTCTGTAATCCCTCGCGTGTTATTGCCACTCTCGCCTTGCTTGGGGTGAATTGCATTTATATATATATATATATATAAACAAAAGAAATATATATATATATATATATATATATATATATATATATATATATATTTCTTTTCTCTTTTTTAATGAGTCTCAGAAACTTCGTTTTTAACAAGAAGTTAGGCACTTCGAAGTGGTGCAATGGTTAGGAAGCTTGTCTCTATAGATCAATTAGTGAGTTTGATTCTTACTGGGTGCTCCATAATTTCGGCCTTGTACCACATGTAATCAACGCTTACTAAATCTCCCAAATGATTCTCGGTCTTTTAGCCGAGATCAAATCCTAGTTTCTGTTTGATATAGTTGAGATGGGAGGAGGCGCTCCGTCTCAGAGATTCCAACTCTATGGCAGCACCATCTCTCTTAGTGTAAAAGAGATGGGTTCGATGTAATATCGATGCCAGCATGACAAATGACAGGGGCAAATTTTCTCCTTGGTCCACATGCATTATTTTTTGTATCACACCCTGAATCCGAATTGCTACAACATAAAAAGTTTTCCTCTTATCTTAATTTATATGTAACCGGGAAGTATAAATTAAAAATTATTGGAATAACGATTATTTTCTCTGTGTTTTATTATCATTTCAAATTGTAATCTCAGGTTTAATTACTTTAAGATGATGCGCGGCCAATTATGGAGAAGGGGGGTGAGGTAAATAACGTAAATTGTAGCATACAAGTCGATCTAGCGTATAAGTCGACCTCAACATTTTTAGCTCAAAATTCTGAATTAAGCCTATACCTACCGCATAGGTCGACCCCCATACATACGGTAGGCTACAAGTGGCCCAAAACATAGATCTATCGGTACATGAAGTTAGGCGAGAGTATACGAGAACCTGTGCCAAAACTATTTAAGTTCACCACACTGACCTGTATATAAAGACACTAACCGTAATATCTTTTTATATACGTTATATAGCAAACAACATCCAACACACACCGGTAGATACCGTATATTGCAATGGCATGAGTTGAGTTAGCGAACATTTAAAATTCATCAGGTCTACTGATAAACACATTAAATTCAACATCAACTCCTATAAAATATTAATACCGTAGATTAGCGTTAATAGAATACTGAATTTGTCTTACTATTTTATTATTTTATATTAATTTCTGTGTTGCTATACCAAATATGTTCACCAAATAAGTTTTAGTCGGATATTTTTGTGGCAGCTTGCTGGGGGTACATCACTCTTAACAATAAATAGTACACAGTTATTGTTAGGAGTGCTATTCCATTTGTTTACAACTCAGTGATAAAAGTTTACAGTTAATACCTTCTATATAAGTCGATCCCTAGTTTTGGAAAAACTTTTTTAGGCCTGAAAACTTCACTTGTATGCCGAAATTTACGATAACTTTAATATGAAGTTAAAATAAACGTAGAAAATATGAAGGTAAATGAAATGTTTTCGGATCAACGGAGAGATTTTTTTTTTTGTTTTAAAAAAAAAAATTTCTTGTAGTCTTGCGTCAAATCTAAGATCTTTTTTCTATGTGCCCCGTCCTTCAGGGCATAGGCAATCATGGCTCTCCACAACTTTCTATCCCGTGTGACGTTTAGCACTTTTTCTCCTTTTTCTAAGGCAGACGCCCCAGTTACTCCATCCATTGACACAATCTCGTCAGGAAGTGACTCGCTGCCTTCCACTATTTATCATACCATCAATATGCCCCGTGAAGGTTAAGTTTTCGAAGCCGTCCTTCCTCTTGATGTGTCTAAAGAATCTTAGCTGTTTTTTTTTTATTCTGATACGTTTTCTTTCTCATGCCATTTTGTAAAGACTTCCTTGCTGCTTACTCGCTCCGTCCATGAAATTTTCAGTATTTTTCAGTAAAAGTCACATTTCTGATGATTCTAGTTTTTTCTCTCCTCATTCTTAGTGAAATTGTCCAACATTCACTGCTATATAAGAGGATGTATACCATATAGCAATCGAGCACTCTTTCTTTGTTTCTAACGAAATTATTTCCGTTTCTCAGCACCTTGCTTAGCTTTTGGAGTGCCTCTTTCGCTAGTCCAATGCGTGCTCGGATCTCGGTATCACATTTTCCATCCCCTGTTAAAATGCTCAAATCCAAGACACGTTTAGTAAATAACAATTTCAAAGCATTTAGTATCTAATGCATTTGTGACGTTCAACAACCAGTTATAGCAGTGGTTTTAAGACCTAAAGGATATCAAGTTTTATTTTAAGTGTGAATCACATAGCGTATATTAAACACGGATATAGATTCAACTTGGGCGGAGTAAAGAACGTAGTTCCTACTCTAAGCAAATGATCAAAAGCTCTTTTTTTTTTTTTATCCCAATGAAGTAATTGTAAAAATTGACGATCATGAAATACTAACGTACACTTTGCTCCAGGATAACGAGATCACAAAAAGTAACGTCAAGTTAGTTGAAAATACTAGATGTAACCGGAAGTTATATGCTAATAGTTTCCTCTCGCTTGTTGAACTCTTGCTTTCTAGTCAGCTTTGTTCTTCAATCATTTAAATGCAATGACAGTCATTATCTTCTGTCTTCTTAATTCCTGTTCTTTTATTGTTCTCTCTCTCTTTAATACTATTTTACTTTTTTCATACTCTTTCACATTCAGTAACCCCTTGCATCTTAGTGGCTTTACTGCCTTGCTTGGGTTAAAATGATTTTTAAAAAAATGAAAGAAATAATAAAATTTATCGAAAAATTCAAATCAAAACATAAAAATTAACTTAATTATGAAGTCCTTAATATTTTGAAATTACGTGGTACCACTCCATAAATTTGAAACAAAAAAATTACTTACGCTAACACCTAATTTCTCAGGAATTTTTCAAACAATCACTTTGAGTATATATACAATTGACTAACAAAAGGGACTGACGACAAATGATAGGGGTAAAAGCCAATACTAGATTCTGTTCTTGCGCGCTATTCAAAATTCGCTAGACGTTTGGTTTGTGCTTGTGGAAACTTGGTACTTGAAGACTGGAAGTAGTTGCGTTTCTGTCATTGGCAGCCGTGTTTGACGTTCGAACCAGAGTACGAGACAAAATTCTAATACTATTTTCAAGACATTCTCACTCGAAAGATTGGCGTGATACAGTCTTCCTTCAAGTAGCTCTGAGTCATAATCTAAACTTCATATCCATCACTGAAGAGATTTGAAAGCCAAAAGAAGCAAACGGTTTAATAATGTCATTGCAGACGGTAATAATTAACGATGCGAATTTAGAAAGCGCTGGGAACAGATGTTCTAGACATGAGAGGAATTTATTTATGTTCTATGATGAAAATAAAAATACTGGGTAAAATGATCCTTGAAAGGGTAAATAAACAAATTAAAGAAAAAATTAGCCTCAAACTGTGGATTAATACAAAGGAAGTGATAAACTGGTTTACCACATTAAAAGGAAAAAACAATTGTACATTAATACAATTTGATATCGATAATTATTACCAATCGATTTCAAAGAACTATTTTTTCAATGCGTTGGACTTCGCCACCCACTTTACGGATATTACAGAAGAAGAAAGGAACATTATTCTGTTAGCAAAAAATCAGTACTTATACATAAAGGTGAGGAATGGGTTAAGAATTCTTACGACAAATTTGACATCACAATGGGATCACTAGACTCAGCTGAGTCTTCTGATCTCATTGGCCTTTTATATTATACAATCTTACAGCACACTATGAAATTAATACAGATGATATTGGTTTGTACAGGGACGATGGGCTAATGGTCATTAGAAACTCAACGAACTTCAAAATAGATAGAATTAGAAAGTTATTATATAAAGAATTTAAAAGCATGGGCTTAAAAATTACAGTTAGTACTAAATTAAAAAAAGTAGACTTCCTAGATATAACTTTAGATCTAAATAAAAATACATACACACCTTATAAAAAACCCAACACCAATCCTTTATATATACATCCTAAATCAAATCACCCCCCATCTATAATTAAACATATACCGTTATCTATAAGTAAACGAATTAGTACAAATTCAGCTAATAACAAGATTTTTGATGAGCATATCAATGGCTATAATAAGGCTCTAAAAGATAGTGGCTACAAAAACCCAAAACTAGCGTATATAAAAAATGAAAATGGAAAACATAGAAAAAACAGATGTAGAAAAATTATTTGGTATACTCCCCCATATAACCAAATGGTAAAGAACAGATTAGGACATAAATTCCTCACATTAATAGTCAAGCATTTCCCTTGTGAAAATAAACTAAGTACTATTTTCAATAAAAACACACTAAAATTAAGTTATAGCTGTACAAAGAACTTAGAAAAAATCATTAAGAACCATAATGCTAATATCTTAAATAAACACTTATACCAAAACCAAAAAAAATTTAGACAATAGAAAAATTAAGATAAAAACTGATGTAAATAAACAAAAACTATGTAATTGTCGAAACCCTCAAAATTGCCCACTACAAAATAAATGTTGCACTGAATCATTAGTATACCAATGCAATATCTCTTCGATTGAAAATCCTGATAACATAAAAATATATATAGGTTGCACTAGCCATGAATTCAAAAAAAGATTCAACCAACATCAAACTTCATTTAGAATAAATAAATATAAAAATCAAACATCTCTCTCAAAATATTTCTGGCATCTAAAAGAATCAAATAAAACACCTACAGTAAAATGGAAGTTAATAAGAAGAGCTAGAATTTGTAGATCATTAAACGACCCGTGTCCTCTATGTATACAAGAGAAACTATATATTACTAAGTTTATAAAAAATAAAAATTTACTGAATCAGAGAAATGAAATAGCTATTATATGCCGTCATTGTCAAAAATTTTCCTTAAATAATATATAAAAAAAAAAAAAAAAAAAAAAAAAAAAAAAAAAAAAAAAAAAAAAAGTCTATTGGAATGGCAGGAAAAATGTTTTAAACTGTTATTTAAAATTGTGGTTAAAACGTATTAAAACATAAACACCGTTTAAAAAATTGTAGTTAAATAAAATGTATCCTAACCGAAACACCTCTATAATAAATGTACTACAAACACTTGAATGAATCCGATAAAACACCTCCTGAAAAATGAAATTATAACTAAAGCTAGATGATGTAAGGTAATGTATGACCCATTGTTCTTTGTACATACATATGAAACTTTATTACTCAGGTTACATATATTTAAAATAAATAATTTAATTAATTAATACATAAAGTTTACTAAATCTGAGAAATGACTTAGATAGTTTTGTAGTCTGTGCCATTTATATTACTTAAATATTTAAATATAATAGTTTAAAATTGTAATTTACATATACTTTGTTATGGAAAATAATTATACTTACTATGAGTAATTATCCTTCTGTTATAAAGTAATATAGTCAATTAAAACTAACAATGAAAATATTTTAAAATTTTAATGTGGTAATTTTAAAATTGTAATTAAAATTGTAGTTAAATAAAATGAATTCTAACCTGTTCTTGGTACATACATATGAAACTTTACTACTTAGGTTACATATATTTAAAATAAATAAATAAATTAAGTAATAAATAAAGTTTACTAAATCCGAGAAATGACTTGGCTAATTTTGTAGTAAGTTCCATTAATATTACTAAAATAATATTTTAAAATATAAAGGTTTAAAATTGTAATTTATATATACTTGGATATTGAAAAATAATTTTACTTACTATGAGTAATATTCCTTCTGTTATAAAAGTAATATAGTCTAATATAACTAACAATGAAAATATTTCAAAAGTTTAAAGTTTGTAATTTTAAAATTGAAACTAAAATTAAAGTTAAATTGAATGAATTCTAACCTAAGTTTCTTTTAAATAATACTACACGCACTAAAAAGAATCCCAAAAAAGCAAATATAGTAAAATAAAATTAATATGAAATGCCATAAGATGTAAGCTTTTGAATGACCCATGTCCTTTGTACTTACATGAGAAACATTATATCACTAGGTTTATATATATATAAAAAAAAAAAAAAAAAAAAAAAAAAAAAAATGTAACCTCATATACATACTTAAACTTGAATTAATACATAAAGTTTACTAATTCTGAGAAATGACTTAGATAGTTTTGTAGTCTGGGCCATTAATATTACTTAAATAATATCTAAATTAAAAAGTTTAAAAATTGTAATTTACATATACTTTGATAGGAAAAAATTTTTTTTACTTACTATGAGTAATTATCCTTCTGTTATAAAAGTAATATAGTCTAAATTAAAACTAACAATGAAAATATTTTAAAATTTTAAAGTTATAATTTTAAAATTTTAAAATTGAAATTAAAATTGTAGTAAAATAAAATGAATTCTAACATGTTATTTATACATACATATGAAACTTTATTAATTAGGTTACATATATTTGAAATAAATAAATTAATTAATTAATAAATAAATAAAGTTTACTAAATCTGAGAAATGACTTAGCTAGTTTTGTAGTAAGTGCCATTAATATTACTTAAATAATATTTAAATTTAAAAAAAAAAAAAAAAAAAAAAAAAAAAAAAAAAAAAAATTACATATACTTTGATATGGAAAAATAATCTTACTTAATATGAGTAATTTTCCTTCTGTTATAAAATAATATAGTCTATTAAAACTAAACAATGAAAATATTTTAAAATTTTAAAGTTGTAATTTTGAATTTGTAATT
>CAHIKZ030001391.1:0-7500 GCA_903632075.3 Acanthosepion pharaonis | reverse complement strand
GATAAAAGGAAAACTTATCTTAGTCGACATGTTTCGTCCTTTGATAAACTTTATCAAAGCAAATGTAAGGATTTTATTTTGCAACAAATATTTATAAAACAAAAGTAAAAATGTCGTTGGTTTTTCAAAATTTTAAAATTTAACAACACTCATACATCAGGCTAACTAAAAAGTCTAGGTAAATTATGGAGAATGCTAACGTAATATAAACAAAGTCTAATAGACAAAAGTGAGTAAATGTTGATTTTTTTTTTTTTATAATGCAATTAATATTTGTTTATATTATTTCACTTTGATATATATATATATATATATATATATATATATATATATATATATATATTAGAAGTTCATGGACTTAACACTTTTCTTTTAATTTTTTATACAACTTTATAATCATGTATGTTGACTTTGGAAATGAGTATTTGTTTCAGGACCGGAGATATCTGAAAAAATTCGGAGCACAGTTTTATAAAAACGGTGCGACAGAAATACCTTCCACATAATTAGTGGCAAGAGTGTCTTCACCATAGAGATCCTTCCCTGCCCCCCATTAGAATGTCTGATAGTCAACTTCTTGAGAGCAACTCCCTGCGTCTGCTCGGTCTCATGTTGACTGTCAATTGCTTCTTCCACCGCGAGGAAAGTTGGCTCTCTGTGCCGCGCCAGGAAATTTTTCTCCCCGGAATCGATACTTCAAATATACAAATCAACCATTCGCCCTTGCATGGAGTATTGCTGCCATATATGGTCTGGGGCACCTTATGTTTACCTCGGAGTTCTTGACAAGATCCAGAGGCGGATATGTAATATAATTGGCCCTGATCTGGCATCTCGTCTGCAGTTGCTCTCTCACAGACGCGCCGTCGCCTCTCTCTGTCTTTTCTACAAATACTTCCATGGTAATTGCTCCGATGATCTGCTTTCACTGGTTCCCAGACTTCATGAATTCAAGTGCCCTACGAGGCTGGCATTCCGTTCCCACCCTTACACTGTAGAAACTTAAATGTAGCCGTCTCTTCTACTCCAATAGCTTCATACCTCGCACCTCTCGCCTGTGCAACACCCTTCCCAATTACTGTTTCCCTGAGAGCTATAATCTCCAGCTATTCAAATGTAATGTCAATCGACATCTCCAGTTTCCTTGATCTATCCACTATCCCTCTTCTCATCCTTTCTTCTATCACTTCTATCTGCTCTTGCTCCAAATCTTCTGCAACCCCCTGCATCCTAGTGGCTTCACGCCTTGCTCGGGGCGTAATGCTTAATATATATATTACCATTATGTGGGAAATCGTTCTGCCGCACCGTGTATTTTGTTAAAATTTGATAGCGGCACTCAAGAATATTCCGTCTAAGTAAGGTACTTTCTCTTTTAATAAGTGTGACATTCTTTAGATCAAAGTTGTTGAATTTATGTATTATGCGGAATAGTTGTAACAGTTTAATTTATATATACCTGCTTCAGAATTATTATTGTTATGGATATTTTAGGCTCTGACCATATCCATAATAGTTTTGGGTGTCGCTATAATTATTTTGATATTGTTAACATTGAATAATTTGTTTTAGGTAGATTTTAAAGATATAGCAGGTTATATCATATGTATTTTTATGTAGTTTATTGTTTTTGTATGTCTCTCTCTTGGCGTTATGGATGAATGGATATTGAAGATTTTTGAAATAGTTTTCTATGTATATTTCTTCAAGAGCTGCGGATTCTTAGTACTTTTAAATAGAATCGTATAATTATTCCAGATTTTATCCTGTTACAGTGGTGAGAATAGAAATTAATAAGGACATTTTTGTCGGCAGATTTTCTGCAAACCTCCAACTGAAGTTCTATGTAGCATGATACGATTCAAAAGTAGAAACCCTTGTGGATTTGACGTTAAGTTTGTTAACATGTTCTGGTAAAACTATGTTATGTGGCTATATTAAAATAGAATCATCTATGTATATAAAATAAGAATTTTCTGGTAAAATATTTTTGAAAGGACCACTTTCTAGAGATTCCAAAAATAGACAAGCCAAAACGTTGGTGAGAGAACCTATCAGTAAATCAAATTTTTCTCTATAAAAATTGTTATCGAATGTGAAAAAATATTGATTAGTGAAATATATATATATATATATACACATGTGTGTGTTTTGTCAATATGTGATTAAGCTACAGCCTAGTGATTTTTGAGATATCAAACTTTTGCTCATAAACTTTCAAGATTTCAAGAATTCCAAAACTCTAGCATGAAATAACCGGGTAGCGTTCCTTATTTTGCTCAGTATTGTAATGGCACTATGCAAAACCATGTCTCAAGGACAAAAAAATAATGTTCTGATATGACCGATAATTAGAGAGTATCAAATTTAGAAATTGTACAGTGCTCATCTTTTATTTTTATCTTCTACCTTTATAAGTTTGGTACAAGATCTCAACTGTGTAGCTCGCAGTGGAGATTGAACTTTTCACTTAGTAGTAATGAGCTGTGAGATTAGGTCGCTAACCCTTACTCCACGCCGAAGCAATTAAGTCGCCGTCATATGGTTACTTGAAAAATAGAATTTCCAATTCAGGAATCGTTTCTTTCTTTTGAGTTTTTACGTTATTCAGATTAATTGCCATGTATTTGACTTTCTGGAGAGAGAAGGAGAAAAAGAGAGAGAAAGAGAAAAAGAGAGAGAAGGAAAAAAAGAAAACGAAAAAGTAAGAGAAAAAAGAGAGAGAGAAAGAGAAAAAGAGAGAGAAAGAAAGAGAGAGAGAGAAAGAAAGAGAGAGAGAAAAAATAGAGAAAATAACTCGAATCAGTAAACGTATGAATCAATACTTCTGCCTAAGATCAGAATATCTGTGTGCCTTGCTATGGATCAAAGTACCATTTCTGCCTAGGACCAACTCTCCTTGAGAACCGGGCCGCCTTGACTCGGCTTTTCGACTGAGATGAAATCTTAGTATCTATTTTCTCTTCCTTTTCGAACTATTGCGAGAGCCTAGTTTTGGGAATTTTAGTTGCACAGCAGCACCACCCTCATTGTACTAAAAAGGGTTGGTTGCTGCACAAGCAACCCCAGCGTCACATAAGTGGTGGGGTACTAGGGAAAATTTTGTTTTCGGCGTATGGGAACTCCACGTTAAAGTGTCCTTGTGTCATTGTTTCACAATCAGTGGATGCGTAAGGTAAAAACCAGTGTAATATCTGTGCATTCTTGGTACCTCCCACATCAGCGTGTGTGTTTGTGTATGTGTACGCGTGCATATGCGTGTGTAAATCTTGACACCTCGACGTAGTGCAATGATTAACGAACTAGTCGAGCAGAATATTGAGTAGGCAGTTCAATTCCTACTCTCTACTTCAAACTTTGAGCTTAATAACTAACTTGCTATCTTCATTCCACGACCATCAACCACTCATGGTAGGTTTGACACAAGGTTGCAATTAAAGTGGATCTTCGAATCCAACAATGAGACTGTGTTACGCCAATCATCCAAGAGGGATAGGCACTTTAAACTATCGGGAGACATCTGTTTTTCTTTGTTTCAAATGACGAATTAAAAGAGGAAAATTAATTTCACCTACAGAGAAAACTCAATTTTCGGAAAATAGAGCATTTTTTTTTTATCCTGTATTTCTTTCTAGCCGAAGGTAGATGTCCTGATGAAGTAAGAGACGCGACCTTGCCATGTTCCGTGACGTTTAGAGAATTTTATAAAACTAGATCTTGAATCCTGGACAGAAAAGAAGCCAGTCAAATTTGTTATAGAGTTGGAAATGATCGTTTGAGAAGTGAAGATCCTGAACTCTACTCACACTCATAAGGTTTTTCCTGATAATATCTTTGGTTGTGGGCTTTGTGCAGTGATACAGTTGCACCTCGAAAAATTAACACATCGCTGACGATGTGCTGTTTGGTGATCCCACAACCAATTCGTGAAACGATATTTTTGGCCAGAACAGAGGAGAACGCAGAAATTCTAACCGACCGAATAAGTTGATGATTACTTAGTTAAGGATCGACGCTACAATTCCTTGCCTAAACCAACTATGCTTTTCTTTTATCTCTATGATTTATTCGTTCTTAAGAAGAACATCTTTTTAGATTCTCGCTGACAGACCTTACACTAATAGATACATCTAAGCGGGAGAGGGTTAATTCGAAGTTGTAACACGGACTGAATAAACACGGTGTTTCTTATACTTCTTTCTTTTCTTTTTATGTGCAATGTCCTTTCAGGACGTAGGAGATCATGGCCCTCCACCTCTTCCTCTATCCCTTGCAGCTCTCAACAAGTTCCTTACCTCTGCTTCCTCCACCCCCCCCCAGACCACGTTCGGTGATCCACTTGCTTAAGTCTGCCATGTATGTCACGCGTTGTTTTCCCTTGTCTCTCTTTGCCTATATTTGACGCGTGAGTTTCAGATTCTCCAGGCCCTCCTTCCTCATTATGTGTCCCAGAAACTTCCGCTGCCTCTTCTTGATACTAAGTATAAGCCTCCTCCTTGTTAGCATGCAAATTACAAATTGGAGCTACCAAAATCAAACAAGTACAACAATTTAAACATCTTCGAAGTGTTTTAACAGAGGACGGAAAGTCAGTCAGTTATGTGATACGCGTGATACATCTTTCGATATATGACTGACGAGGCAGATTTTTTTCCCGCAGTAGGTTGCCATTTCTTTCTGCGGTAGACGAGTTGCCATCCAAAGCTATAGAACTCGGTCTGTCCTGCTATTTACCCATAGCTGGTGGAGAAGAAGCGGATTCATATCTTTTTCAAGGGTAATTAGCACGTAAGTGAATGTAATGGATTCAACTGGAATTCGAACTCAGCACTCCTATTCCTCAATCCGAGCTGCTATCCATTACTCCACCGTACCTCTCACGGAAAGTACAACACTGAAATCCAAGGGCGAACTGGGATAGTGAAAGATCCTTCCAAAACTAAACAAAGTATTAAGACGCAGACAAATTTAGTTAGAAAAAAAAAGAGTACTGAACTGTTGTGCAATATCAATCCTCCTATATGGCAGCAAATGCTGAACAATTTCAACACATGAAGAGACTTGAAGCCACAGAAATGTAGTTCTACTGAAGGATTCTGGGAATACCATAGACAGAATATATGAATAACGATGTTTTAAAGAAAAAGGAAACAAAAAGGACACTTATAATTAAGACCAGGAAAGACAGTTGAAATTCCTATGGCACATAATGAGGAAAGAATGCTTGGAAAATTTGATACGCACTGAATTGAAGTTAAAGGGACAGAGGAAAACAACACATAACTTGCCTAGCGAGTTTGAGTAAATGGATGGCTGAAAAAGGTTTCGGGGAGATAATAAAAAGACAAAATTTATTAAGAGCTCCAAAGGGCAAGAAATTGTAGAGGGTCATGACCACCAATGTCCTGAAGTGTCACGGCCTTCTAAGAAGAAAATGGTGTTTCCTTACCATTTTTCAGATTGCCAGCTTTTCTAGGGACCAAGAATACTCAACTCGATACACGATTCGACTAGCTACGCAAAAAGCTTCCTCATGTCAAAAATACAAAACAGGTGTAAAGAGGGATACCAGTCACACTAATAAGAATACAAAAATGTTTTATGTTTCTTAATAAATTACTTCGTATTAATTCCGCAACAGGACTCTTATAGTGATCGACAGAGGGCTTTCTTGCAGGAGTGGAATTATCATATAAGTTATAGAATAATTCGAGGGGAACTTCAACATGGTGTAATGGTTAGCAAGCTTGTCTCGCTAGATCAATCACGACTGAGTAGTGAGTTCGATCCTCACATACTTTCAGCCTTGTGCCACACATAAGCTATGCTTAGTAAATCTCTATATGATAATTCGACTCCCGTAAGATTTCGAATATATATAACTTTTGTGGCGTACGGTGGTCGTTAATAATTAAGTATAACTCAAGAATGTTAAGATGAAACAGTATTTAATTACAACTGCAAGTAAATACTTAACAAGAACAAAGAAGTAAAAGTCTACCAAAGATAACCAGTTAAGTGAATACATTGTTAGCAGCGCGGCTCGGCTTAACGTCCGGTAAATCCTAAATCAAACCACAAATCATCGACGCACAATAATTCACACAACTTCGACTGGATAGTTCCACTTAAATCAATAATCACCCCAGTCAGTAGCCTGACACAGCTATTTATACACCTGGCGGAAAACACATATTCATAAGTCCAGAGTGTCACGCTCTAACATCGGTTTCGGAAGTTACTCAATCTCTTCCCTTTATGACAATAACACTAAAAATATTCAGCAGGTGCACATGTCCCCAGGTGTTTTTTTCTTGAAGAGACTGAATAAACACTTGACGACACGTTTTTCGCTGGAAACCATTGCACACATCTACTAAACTGGTAACTGTAGCTCAGTTGCACGTCTGAGAACTCACCCAAGACAATTCAAGATCCTGATCATAAATTCAGTCAAACCTCTTCAATTTTCAACGAAATATGATCGATCTTATTAAATCTCAGTATCCAGATCCTATTCAGTAGCGATGTCATGATAAAAAGAAATTAATATTAGTTTATTTTCAATGCATCCATATTTTTTCTTATAATTTATTTTCGCTTTTATTTTATTTTCTACTTAAAAAAATAGAATGAATTCGTTGAACGGTCAAGAGATTTATGAAAAGCTTGACAGCGAAAATTTTTTTCCGAACTTTTCTACAGGTTTTAAATAACAGAATTTTATAAGAAGGAAAACAAATTAACTGAATCATTCTCTCCGTCAGCTGTGCAAAACATGAACACTTGTTTTGGAGGAGCAATGAAAACAGACTTTGTTGTTTCTTTGAACTGAAAATCGTTCGAATAACAAGAATGTTGTATTTGTTAGATCAGCGCACAAGGCAAGGAATGAAAGAACAGAAGAGGAAAGACGGACTTGATAGAGAGAAGAGTGGTATTATTTGCCAGTCAAGCAAAGGATAAGATAAACGGTAAAAAAAAAAAAAAAAAACAGCAATGGAGTTAACAAAAGGGTGTAGCTGTAATGTATATACTGAAATAGTATTTTTTTTTGTCAGCATTTCTGGGATGAGGAGTTATTATTTACACTATTTATATTCGAACTAGTGTCCTCATCTTCGGCTGTTGTGCCCTCCGGCCTTCATCTGGGTAACCTAAAGGTATTTCCGAACTAAACTTTATTTGATCCCGTAGGACAATGGCCTAGTAGGTAAAAGCGTTGGTTTGTGAATTTGGTGATAGTGGTTGTGAGTTCAATCGGGCAGTGTATACTTGCACTCATTGAGAACGGGCGAGCAATAACTGAACAGTACTAAATAAAATAAAAACTAGACGATGTCCCTGGACATGAGCAGCGGAACGAGAACAGTCTATCCCTGTAGATCTTACTTATTATAAAACGCAAATTGTGTGTGTGTCTGTACGTTTATATATTGGATTGATTTCCCTACATTTTTCAACCGATTTCAACAAAAACTTCACAAGACTACGTAAAAT
>CAHIKZ030001390.1:580000-692212 GCA_903632075.3 Acanthosepion pharaonis | reverse complement strand
AAAAAAACTCTTCCAGAAGATGGAGTCCTGTTTACTTTTTTCACATTCAGTTTTTTTGTTTTTCAAGGATCTATGGAAATCTTTAAAAAAATCCAAGAACTTAATTAACTAAAAAACTTCCTTTTTCCCCCAAAATAAACTAATTTTTTCAACCCAAAAAAAAGCTTTGGGTTTTTTCATTCCTCAGTCGAACCACCCCCAAAAGGAAAATTTTTTTAAAAAAAGATAATAAAAGGCAAAATGAAAAACCTATTAAGTTTTCCTTAAAAATTTTGAACTTGTACTTTATGTCTGGGGCAGGCTCACACTAATTTCCCCCCAAGACTTTAAGGGGCCAGGGTAAGTTGAACATGGTCCCCCCTGGCTGAATGAAAATTTTTCCTCCCCCCAACATTTTTTTTGGGTGGGAAAAGATTTTTTGAAAATTAAAAGGGGGGGGAGTCTCAGATACAGATAGAATAAGAAAGGAACCAAGAGTTGTGGATTTTGGTTGAGATAAAGTCATATATGGGTCACATGACAGTTGCATGGTGATATCACTTCATAGAGTGATGAATGTGGCTAGTCAGTTAACTGCCTGGGGTCAAGACACATGAGTTGTTTGTTCTGTCCAGGCTTCTGCTAGGGGCAGCTTACAAGTTCTTGGTGCCATTTTCCCCTTGGGAATATATCTTCACCAATACTAAGAAACTTTTGTGTCTTTGTTTTTACTGATATTGTAGTTTTGTCTTTCTGACAATAAAAAAAAAATCAGCTCCCTGCTTCTAACCCATCACCCCACAGGACACTCACAGGCTATCATCCCCATCACAACAAGCAAGTCCATGCAAGCAATCGACTTTGCATCCCCAACCGCACCCTGGACCTCCTCCACCAGCTGTCCAAATGGTTTAAAGACCTCTGACATTACTCAAATTAAAAAAAAAACGTCCCAATTCTATGCCCAATTCATCCCAACTTCCACCCCCACTTACAACACCATCTTTACTGTTTGAATTACAGTCAGTCTGTTGTTTAGCAGTTTACTGGACCTCCCAGTCTGGTGCTATAAACACCAACCCAGAAGCATTCCCCAACTTCTTCGCATTATAAGTCTACCATTCATCCTTACTTTGAACCCAGCTGCCACATCTGGTCTAGTCAATGTAGAGAATGGATTTAAGAATTCTTAAGTAAAATATATCAAGAAGCATCCGCAATGTCACATAAATAAGATATGGCATCTCAGTTTTAGTCTCATCGTCACTAATGAGCAAGACTATGTGCCTTTTCTATAATAATTTTTATGGTAATTAAACTGATGAACTTTCCAATTTTAAATATCTAGACTTTGTAGACACAGAGTTACAGTTCTGAATTGATCGTAAGATAATTCGATCATTTTACAGTTGAAATAACTCTTCCGCTGTATCTGTAAGAATTTTGTAACAGATTCTTCTAATCCATAAAAGACTTACATATCTCATCTGGCAACATTCTTCTTGGATTCATCTTGCATCCCTCAGGGCGTTAAATCAATCCTCAGTTTTGTCTTTTAGCTTCTTAATTCTTTTTCTTTTTTTTTGTTATTTCTCCCAAACCTGTTTTTCTTATATTCTGTAACACTCTTAGTAACTTCTATGTCCCTTATTGCTTTATTCAGTCTTGCTTGAGAAAAAAATTGATATTTTATTTTGGAATTCTTTCAAATTCAATGTAGAAATGTTTAAAATTTAAGATGTTAGAACAAATTTTCTTTTGTTTTTATTTTTTCTAAAACCTATTAAAGGCAAAATATAAATGTTTATTTATTCAAATATTTAATTGATTTTTACATTTTGTTGCGCTGGCCCTTTATCTTTGAGGAGAAAGAATCCACATTTTTAGAAAAGAACTTTGAAAATGCAAAAGTATCAAATAAAAAAAATAGTACTCTTTTCTTTGTTTCATAACGAAATGTTTGATAATTAAAATATTTTTAGCTTTTGAAGGCATTAAAAACATCCCAATGCGCACTTTTTTTCAGTCATTGATTTCTTCCGTCCAATATTAACTACGCTGAAAATTGTTTTTATGTTAATTTAGTTTATATTATACATATTGGTGCCAAAATAATTACAGTTGTCATTACTTTTTAAAACTATTCACAAAACTAGAGGATCAAGCAGATACAAAAACAGACAACACCTGACTGTATGACTGGTCTTCTGAAATAAACTAGGCTAAAACCTGCATCACTCAGCTTAGTCAAGAAGTGCCTGGTGAGTACACTGTCGTTTTCATAGCATACCTATAATTTTCTGGCCAAGTGTCTTCAACAACCAATAGGACTTCAAAAAGAGAATCGTCTCAGGTTCTAATCCGGTTGAATTCTATCCTGTCTTAATAAATTCATTTTGTTTATTTTGAACTCACAATGTATTGTATTCTAATATTTGTTTCCAGTATAAGTTTTGATTGTTTAATAAATAGACACCTTCAAAGTTGATGAACAGCTCTAATAGATTTTTGTACCTACACAAATCGAACACCTTTATGTGTAGTTTCTCACCTAAACCATCTTATGACGGTGACCAAATTTTTAAAACCTATTCTTGTTCAGACCAATACTTTGATGCAACTTTAAATTTTATTAACTGAATTTGTTTTTTGAAATTTTCAGTGTATAATATGACAATGCTATTGACTGAACTTTTTTTACAAATAAGTGCCCTGCACAAAAGCCCGGAGGCCTCATTTAGAATGCTGTGGATGTTTATATGGATTGGCGAAAACATATTACAATTAATCAGACTGAATTGACTAAAATTGGTATTTGAAAAAACATCCCTCTTGGGAATCTGTTTCTTTTTCAATGTAAGCAACAAACTGAACAATATCAAAATGTATTTAAAATCAAAACAAAAAGTATTTAAAGTTGGTTGATCGATATGAATAAATAAAATGGCATATCAATTGAAAACTGTTTTCTATTTTATGCCGAAATCAAAAAAATAATCAGTTTTATTTTTTACATAATAATTATTGTTTTAAATAGTCCATTGAGGGGAAGAATTTTTTTCCAAACAACTAAGAATGTTATTTGCACTAAATAATTTCTTTACACAACTTAATATTGAACTACATAATTCAATTCAAAAAGATAAGATTTTTTATTAAACCAAAAGTAACATGAAGTTTTGTGCATCTGGTTTATTTAAAATAAAAATCCATTTAGAAAATATAAAGTAACAAAATTAAAATATTTTAATTTGGTGAACGTACGGGAAATTTGGTTTCAATGTTGCCGCAAACAATTTCCTCAAATTAAATAAAGATAAAAAAAAAGTATTATTTATTAAAAAAATAGACCAGCATACAAAAAATAAAAAAAAGAATTTTAAACTTAGCAAAAAACCATCCTCTCCACTTTGGGCCACATCTAATTGCACAACCTGGGAACGATTTCTTATTTTGTGGCACTCTTAGTGAGTAAACCAAGTAAAATCTTGCCCCATTGATCTTAGGTGAGCATCACCTGGTTTTGCGTCGTCCCTCAAAATGAAATTTAAAAAGGTATCTATGAAAATCAAGTAAAAACATAACATCAACATCCCATAATAGAAAAACGTTGACAATATATTTAATATAATACCACCACCAACAACTCAAAAATAACATCAAATTTTGACATCTTTATTTCTCGAACGAGACATATTTAAAATACCAACTTTATATATATATATATATATAACATATATTATATATATATTCAGTAAAAATTTATACATAAATATATATATATATTATATATACATAAATTGATTCTTGCACAAATCAATATATATATTGCCTATATATAATACACATAAACAAAAATTAATAATAATTATATAATGCTTGATATACATACATATATATATATATATATATATATTCACTATATACAGATATATATTATATATATATATATACAGGCAGAATATATATATATAATACAAATTTAAATATATAAGATGCTAATTTATATATATATATGAATTTAAATAAAAGCTATATATTTATATACATCAAATACATATATATATATATATATATATATCAAAACATATATATATTATACATATACCAGACTTGTGTATTATATAGATAAAATACATCCTGAAACGTCTATATGCTATACACATATTCATATATATATATATATAAACTATAGCACACAAATATATATATATATATATATATATATATATATATATATATATATATATATATAATACATTCATTCAAACATATTTATATAAATAATATCCTTTCAAATTCTAGATATATATTTATATATAAAAAATTGAGTATATAGATATCAAAATTTTTGAATAAATTTTATTTATACAAAGTAACACAAGCTTATCTGATATATACATTCACACACACATGTATATATGTATATGTGTTTTTTGTGAATATTATATATAGCACCATATATATATATACGCTGACATTATACACACACAAATGCTATATATAACATCAGGCTATATATATATATATCAATGGAGTTACATATTTATTTATATATGACATTCAGGCTGGTAACGTATATACTGTTTATTATAAACAGACATTTATATAAATATTTGTATCTATATAAATATATATATATTATATATATATATATATATATATATATATATATATATATATATATTACTAGTCATATATATATATATTGCCCATACACACATATATATATATTTTATACATCTCACACACACATCTAGAAATGTCTGCATATATACCCCACTTATGTATGCATCATCCATTGGTATACTATATATCCCCTCTTTATCCTCCTTGTTCTGACTTCTATTCTATGGCATATCCTTCACAAGAGTTTTTTTTAATTAGGAACATCCATTGATAAAAAAACAGGTTATGTATTGTATACATATACACATTAAATTGTTTCAGTGTTTTAGTATTCACATAAATTTCCTTTGGCCATAATCACACACAAATAGTATGGCATTGTCGACAAATTTAATAATGAAATAAAAACATGGATGAAGTATTAGAGCTTGATACATGCACAAATCAAAATATGTATAAATGTTCATATACACAAATTGTATATATATATGGCACATATACACCGGTTCCGGATATTATAATTGATAATGATATGGAACGCATATACGATCCTTCGCTATCTTATATACACACATATACAAATATATATATATATGCCAATTTACACATGGAACTCTTCCGAATTTTGTGCACAAACAACCTGACAGCTTCCAAAAGACGCAATTTCAATATCGATGTTCTTGTGCGCATCGCAAACAATTGCGCATGTCGTTTCCATCAGAGGCTTTAGCTTACAGTTTCGCCAATGATGCTTGAAAAGATAAAAGCACACATTAATTATCGCATAACTGTAGGTGCACAACTCATTCCTCAATGCATATTATATATATATATATATATATATATGCTATATATATATATATATATATATATATATAATATACATCTATATATATATATATAATTTGTTCTGAAATTTATATAAATGTTCGAATCGAACGATTAATGATCCATGTTGCGTTAAATAACGTGTTGACACAGTAATATTTATATTTAAATAAATTTCAGTTATGTTAAATGGAATGTTTTTTAAATTTCTAGATTTGGACTACTCAGTTATATTATCAACTGTATTTTCATTACGACTATAATCCGTTTATTTAAAACCAACAGCTTAACTTTAGTACTGTCAAAACGTTGGATTCCATATTTTATTGTATGTTAAATAATGAAAAATTCCGAGCATTTTAAATCTTAAATCACACATAATTTTTCATTTTTGTTTCTGACTAACCTTTTTTCACCTTTATTAAAAAAAATCTTCACGGTAGGATATTTAAATAATTTGTTTATTTCGTAATTTCAATATCTATAATAACATTTGTTTAATTACATAAGTTGACATATATATTAAAAAATAAAAGATATTATTTTTTTTTAATTAAAACACGTAATTATATAATTTTTCTATACGTACATTATGTTTCACAAGACATCATAAAATTTGTGATAGGACAAGCATTCACCATCTATAAATATAAATATGGAATGCGTCACCAAATATAAAATTGGACAACTAATTCCAGCGATCCAAGCCGGAGAAAAATTGTGAAGGCGAAAAAATATGCACAAAACATCTATAAAACAAAGACTTTCGACAAATTATGTATTTTTCAGGAATGCAGTCCATCTAAGAGAAGAAAGCCCCTGGTTTTAAACCTCCGATGCCTTGTGGTCATATCCAAACAGTCGGAAAAGTCTTCTGAAGAATCCAGACAGAAACCCAGGGGGTGAAACCCGAAGGCAGAAAACTCTTTTCAGCTGGTTTTAAAATGTAATGCTAAAGATTCTTTTTGCGCCTTGCCGGTACGATCGAGAGGCGGGGCATGTAGTCTAAGAAACCTGTCCTTTATATACCACCGCACAGGTTTTTCGTCCTGATAGGTCGTGAGGGTTCACCCACCAAAGGACTGAATTAACACCGTTATTCATGTACAAAAATCGGTGAATTTTATTTACATTCACTAATAAATTGCAGAAAGAAAGGCAAAAATGCTTAACGAACATTAAATGACACTTTATGTAATAATAATGAACATTCGTTATTATCGTATTTTTATACTAAAGCTCGTTGCATTAGAGACTTTGTAATCACAGATTACTATAGTAACGTCGTTGAACAATAAAATTGGTCATCTGACGAATTCGCACTAATAGTACTTGCACAGCAGTAATCCGTGGAAAAAATAGAGAAATTTTATATGGAAATGGTGATCCGTATTGAAATAGGAGGATAGAATAAAATTCGAGCTGAAAATCTAATAGAGGATATTCAAAATTTTATTTTATAGCAAATAGACTAGGAACTGAAAATTCTTGAAAACGCAGCATCCCCATATATGCATATTATCACGGATCCAGTGTATCAGTTAATAATTGAATAGCCTCCAGAATTTTCACTCCCATCTATTAGAGCAAGTTTGGGCAGCGATAAATTCATATTTAACAAAAAAGAAAGATAAAAGAAAGAAGAGATTTTGTTTAAATACATTATCTCAATTCCGTGTGCATCTAAAAAGTTATATTTTTTTTTAAATCCAGATTTTCAAAATGGGGTTGCAGCTACATGTCTTCCCAGTTAACTTCGATCAACATCCCCACCCAGAACCGTGAAATTAAGAGGAAGAAAATCTGGCAATCTAATTAAAACTGTCACCGTCTTCAAAAACTAACATAGGCATATGTGAATTTTCGATCGTAAATAGCGGTCATATTCATGAACTGGTGGGACTGGACACTAAAGTTCGTCTATCGACGCAAATAATTGAGTTCATATTTGTCGAAAGACGTCCAAAAACGAACGCACAAAAAGATTTAGGTTCGTGGAAACGTTATCGGGGCAGATGTTCCAAGGAGGAAGGATGAATAAAAAAAGAATAATTAGTTATCAAGAACACGAATAAAAAAGTTCACTATAAACAGCCAGTACTGTTTCGGTTGAAATTTGAGGAACAGAAGTATAAAACAATTTTTGGGATCAGAGAAAATCTCGACATTTTTATATGCGTCTTTCAATATTTGCTATCTTTTATATCCTAACAGGAACCATTTTTTTACGTACAAAACGTAAAATCTTGATGTCATTGTTTCTGATCAAGTTACATGTGAACATAAAGATCACCTACAGAAATCCTCCAACAATTAGATTTCTGTTAGAATTCAGCATGTGCTGGAATGAAGGATGCGTCATATTTGCAATTCTGATTAGCATAAATTAAATTTAACGACTTTTATATCAATTGCTGTGATCAGAACACCACTATCGATAATCAGCCATCCTCACGGATCATATCGCCGTATCTAACATTTCTGGGGGCAGACTAGACTTGGTAGAATGGTTTAATAGCTTGTATTATAACAAGGTAAATTATTTTAGAATCGTGATTTTGTTTACATCTTTATTTACTGGACAAAACTATCATGTTACATCTATTCACATTTCCAAATCTCACCGTTATATATATATGTGTATATTTTTACACGATGTTGTAATCAATACAGATAAAAACTTAAATAATTTTAAATACTTATAAATTAAATTGGTGGTACGTGGGACAAAAATTCAATCAAACCAATATAAAAGATTTAGGGTCAATATATAATTTTTTTAGGTAAATAATTTCCCTTACATTAAAATAAAAACAAATATAAAATATAAAAAAACATATCAGTGCAGTGGTTATATAAAAGTATAATACGCGTTCGATTATCATCAAATACAGGTTTCGATAAGCGGAACACATCCAAATAACGTACATACATTTTAAATATATATATAATCATAAATATATATTTTTATTTTACAAATAGGTTACATATAAATTTTGATAAATCAATACACACATGCAAAATTTGCCATTGCCACATACAACTGAATATATTATTTTTCCCATATAAATTTCGTATAACACCGTGCTATCATTTTGAATAGAAAATATTTAAATCCGTTAGCGTTATATATTCATACACCTATATATACATACATAAATATATATTCATATATACATATATATATATATATATATACACAGGCTATATATATATATATCCTACATATGTTATATATATATATACATACATACATATAATATATATATATATATATATACATAAATATATACATACCGAGTCGTTATCCATATATACATATATATATACGTAAATATATATACGTACATCCATCGAGATATTTTGTATAAGTTTTTTAGTTGCTTATATAATGCATTTACAAGAACCCGGTTTTTATATAGGTATCAATATGGCCGTAAAGCCCGATACAAATTAATAATAAAATATTTTCATATATAATCTCTTTTACCAAAATATATAATTCAGTACCAAAATATATATGCAATTGCACATACATAAACATGTAAATAAAGTACATATATATATATACATATATATATATATATATATATATATATATATATATATATATATACATATATATATATATATATATACATATATATATATATATATATGTGAACTCTACATAAATATTCTCTATATATATATTTAATATATATATATATATGCATACATCTAAATATATATACACTCTACATAAATATATATATATATATATACATATATATATATATATATATATATATATATATATATATATATATATACAAACATAAATATGAATGTATATATATATAAATATACACGCACACACATATATTATATATATATATATATATATATATATATATATATATATATATATATATATAGAGAGAGAGAGAGAGAGAGAGGATAGTTTTATAACAATAATATAGATGCATTCATTCCATCGCATTTACTGACATAAATTTTTGAAACATTTATTCACTATTCATAGGCATATTCATTTATATATTAATATAACTATAAATACATCGACATACATGTACATTGTTCGACACACGCAGGCACCAAAGAATTTTTATCTTCAAAATAGATTAAAATTTGCAAACATAATTATTAATTGGTAAGATAAATGCATTTCGATAATACCCTGTAATATTTAATTTATGAATTATGTTCAAATGTAACAATTATTCTCATGTTTAGTATTATTTCCTTTAATTTATTATTTCCTATGGCCATTCGATTAAAAGTAAATCCCAAGTAAGTTTTATTTTTATTTTTTATTTTATTTGATTAACGATATTAAACTGCAAGAATTTACTTTGTGTTACTATAAAAGTTTAATCTCAGCCAAAATTCAATTAAATTGCTATTTACACTGAATTGTTTATCCTCAAATTCTTATGATTTTATTCTGATTCTAATGCAATATAGTAAAAAATTAAATATGCGATATCTATAATAATCACATATTATGCTTTCTATGTTTTAATATTTACATATAATATATATTATCTGAATAATATCTTTAATTTTTCCTGGCAAATCGAAAAAATTTTTTGGACTCATTTTCTTAGCAAAAATAACAAATAAAAAATTAGCAATGTGCATATACATTATACATGACTTGCATTAATTCCAGATAACTGACATTTTCTTTTTGGCCTTATGTTCACTACCTGCCGAATAAAAATCATTACATGTTCATTCACATATACATATTATAGTTGGGCTTCTATCAGCAACATTTGTATTATGACTCTCAACTAATGACAATTCCATTCTTTGGAAACTTAATGCATAATGAATAATTTGCGAAATTTTGCTCACAAACCTGATAAAATACAAAAATAAGTTTTTAAATCATCAAATCTGTGGAAATTTTATTATACAGCATAAGGATTTACTTACATAGCATTTTACAGTGTATTAGGTATTTTAAATATTTTAGTTATAATTGACATAGAAAACGATGTACGTAGGTGATATGCAAACATTGCGTCATTTTAGTATAAGGTCCTTAGTATATCTGGAATACCCTATGTCTCCTAGAGTCAACTGTACTGGTTTCTAAATAACACGGCTTTTTCCACTTTGAAAGTTAGGCGATTTTCTGAAGAAATTTACAGTTTGACACGAAAGAGAATTTGCCTGGGCGTGTAAAGAAAAGCCAAATTGTCATCGAGAACGAGACCAGAAAACTTGTGTCGCGAGGTTAATATAAACAAGAGTAGTTTTGAAAGATTCAAAACAAACCGGGAGACTGTAGATATCAGCGTAAGTATTTCACAATACAACAACGTTATTTAAATAGAAATGTATTGTATGGAAACCGACGACAATTCACCCCACTTGACAAATCATGTCATCTGTTGCTTGGTTTCATTTTGCCAGAACTTTCTTTTTCAAAATTGCTTTTCGAACAAGTACTAAGGGAGTGATGAAAAAATTGAGCTTTTTGAACATAATGATATAGAGAAGATATGGCGCAAGAAAGGGTGAAAATCTTTCCTCCCAAAAACACAATGGGCAAAAAAAACATGGATGGGCGTCCGATTTTTGGTTGTTTTATAAATAGGGTATGGAGGGACAATAATTGCAATAAGAGAAAAACATCTGGTATACTATATCAAAATTATGGATGAAAATCTTAACTTTCAGCGCAAAAGAATCATCTAGGATGTATATCTTATTTTTGAATATGATAATGATCCGAAATATACGTCTAAAAACAGTGATATGTGTGTGTTCAGAAAAGGAAGGACCTTCCAGAAACTTGAATCAGATTGAAAATCTTGAAGAATTGAAAGTTTTTAAATAATCGGTCACCAAAAAAACTATCAGATTTTACGTGAACCATTGAAGAAGTGAAAAAATCCCAGAAAAGACTTGTTCAAACTAAAAAAATTTATTAAACGATGCAATATATTATAGAGAGGTCAATGCTATTGGACTATCCCATATTGTTTGATTTGTTAAATTTTCCGTATTTCATTCTGTTCAAATAATTTTGTATTTTCCTTATTTTCACAAGTCTGTCAAAAACCATATTAACCTTCATCGTCTTTAATCGAGTTTTATATTGAAATTTTGGTAAAATTAGGATATTAAAAAATCTGTATCATAAGAGTATTAGATTCTCATAAATGATAAAATATTCCAAATTGATGGTTGTGACGAATAATTTGTCGGTGAATATCACTGTAAATAAAGTCAAATAAAGAAATTGAATCTTCAAAGCATTTTTTTGTGAGCAAAAGTTAACAATGGCAGAGGAATAAAAGAAATGTCTGAAATAAGTTTAAATCCACAAAGACTTGTTTATACTAAATTAATTTCTTATTAAACATATATATATATATATATATATATATATAACGATATATATATATATATATATTTGGTACACACTGTTCCGAAAATGACGTTTTGCTATCGTCAGCGCCGGTTGAATAAAATTTTTTAAATTTTGGGTTTATGTAGATTGAGGGTATTAGTGTTATTAAAACAGAAAAAGGAATCGTCATCGTGATGTCACCATGCTAACGCAAACATAGATGCATGTCTCACATATGATGAGGCAGAAAGACACACATACACACATGTGCTCGTCTGTTAGCTGTAAGCAATAATATGTGGACAGTATGGATTTGGACCTATGTATGTATATGTGTGTTGTATAGGAATACATACGCATTTGTATGTTGAAACGGTATAGAAAAAAGTCTCGCATGCAAAAAAATTTAAACGGTCTGTTTATTCACACACACATAGGTAAAATATATAAAATTTAATTATTTAAAAATTTTTTGTTATTATTTTAAAATAGAAAATAATTTGAAAATAAAACACATCAAATAAATAGAAAACACTTGTAGGTATATTATATAATGAAACATGTATGAATGAAAAAATGCAGCCTAAATACAAATAATATAATATATATATATATATATATATATATATATATATATATATATAAATATACATATATATATATATATATATATGTAGAAAAATAATGGTCGAGATAAAACTTTGTTGAACAGAAGGATGAATAGTAATTCAAAAACTTGAGAAAGGGTTTATTTATGGTGCCATGGAACATCTCATTGTATATAAAGTATTTTGCTTGGGCAGTGATTGGCTTTTTGAAAAATATGCACGTTTGAAATACCAGCTAATTTCATACATAAATACCAGCTTTGTACATAACAATTAATATATACATATAAATATATATATATATATATATATATATATATATATATATATATATATATATATATATATATATATATATATATATATTATTGAAAAAAAATTCTATATATTTTAAAATAATTATAATTTATTCATTAGGCATATAATTCTCACAATATAAATGGATATAGGAGAAAAGTGTTTGCATGGGAGTTTTTACTTAAAATTCGATATAGGCACCAGATTTCGTTAGCATATTCTCGAGTCGCCATCCAATAGCATCATTGCATCAACTGGAACTCTTGTGGTATATAAATCACAACTCCTAAATATTCGCCCTTCAAGTTCTTCCAAAATCTTGGTTTGGTATAGTAGACATGTTCCTTTAACAAACCCCAAAGAAAATAGGGAGTTAATTTTCAATCACCATATATATATATATATATATATATATATATATATATATATATATATATTTTAAATGTATAAAGGAAATATTAAAATAAGATGTTCCAACATATCTTCACGTCTATGAACTGGTGTCCGCTGGTTATCTATTAATATAAATAGACATTATAGATTGTATTTATATATTAACAACCGCACAAAATGTTCAATACCAATATTATATAAACATTGATAATTAAAGACAAGCCTGAAAATTTTGATTGTTAAATATCAATACTCTATTCTGAAATGTCGAAGAATTTACTTAACAAGAGTTCTTGTCTTTAAAATCGTTATCATTAATAAATTACTTTGTCGACGGTTTTTTTTTTTTTTTTTTTTTTTTATATATATTTTAAACCATTATATATATATATATATATATATATATATATATATATATATATATATATATATATATATATATATATATATATATATATATATATATATATAATGTTATGTCTAGTTATTTATTTATGAAGTTGAATCAATATATAAGATAAATTCTATTTAAAATTTTAATGTTTAAATATTAATTCTCCGTTTCGTGTTGTCGAACAATTTACATTATCTTTAAACTTTTGTCTTAAAAATTTTAATCCCCTTTCCTTTAATATATATATATATATATATATATATATATATATATATATATATATATATATATATATATATTTATATATATATATATTTATGTATGATGAATGTGTGTATGTGGTATGAATTTAATCATATAAGTTAAATTTCAATTTTGAGCTCTGTATCAGAATCGATCCCTGTAATTTATTTAGAGTTTGTTGAAAAAGTTACGCTTTTGGTTCAGAAAATATCCGAGCCTGTTTCAAATGAAAAAAATTGGAACCCATCTTCCGCTTGTTACGGACTAAATAACATATTGCAGGCTGGACGTTTTACCCTGGATAGAAACCCGCCTAGCAGGGAAGAGGACCGTGATCACACCCACGTAAAGTTTTAGGAGAAACTGGACATTTCAGGTTTACTAGATCAAAAAAGCTCTAGAAATATAAGCATGTGAAATGTGGAGATGATGAGACAGACATTCAATGCTTTTGAACGTCGCCTTTCGCCCATGACGTCCGTTGGGCTCGGCTTCTTTAGGTTGGTGTGAAATTCAAAACTGTGTGTAAGGGAAAATGCGTTTGAATTTTTTTATATGCGGAAAAAAATTAAACTGCCTCATCAGATCCGACGATCAGAAACCACAAAGTGTTTGTGGTTTACACACACACACACACACACATATATATATATATATACATATATATATATATATATATATATATATATATATATATATATATATATATATATATATATGTATATATATAATATATATATATATATATATATATATATATATATATATTTTTATAATATTTTGTTGAAAAACAACCACTTTAATTTTGAATTACTTTTAATTTATTTCAAATTCTTTAAAAGAAGTCCGAAATCATTTTAAAAGGTTTTTTAGTGGAAATAAATTATTTTTATGGTTTAATATATTAAAGTGGTCTATTTTTCATTAAATTTATTATTCATTCTGTTTTTTTGAGCTTTCAGGATTTCATCCTCCTTGGATTTATTTTTATTCGGTTTACCAAGTTCTTCATAACTTAATTTATATATATATATATATATATATATATATATATATATATATTATTTTATATTAGAACATGGACATATTCTATAACTATTTTAAAAATTGTACATCTTGTTTCTCAACGTTAAAATTTTTTTCTAAAGTTTCTTCATGGGGAAATCACAATGTTTACTTTATATTCTATTCCGGATGAAACGTTAGAAACTTTTTTAATGCTGAAACAAAATGTACAGTTTTGTAGTGGTATGTGCATGTTCTAATGTATGGATGCATAATAAATAAATAAATTTATAATCTCTTTTTTTGATTGAACCCTGTTTTAAACTAATATTTTGAACAAATTTTTCCCTTTTCGCTCTTTTACATTTGTACACACAAACACACACACACACACACACACACACATTATATGTATATATATATATATATATATATATATATATATATATGTTATTTCAGAATAATTAAATCTAATTCCAACTAGATTTCTGTTTTTTTCTCTATCAGTTCATATTGCCTGTTTGCTCGTTTTGGTTTTGCCACGTCAAATACAAAACCAGCCTCTCTTGCCCTAAACACGCCCACTATTGCCACGACTGCAATATATCAAATGGTTCACGACAACCATAATTTCTTAATACTAAATGACTCATTTCTTATTGACTCAATGAGATGTATTGACAATATTGAGTAAATACCTATTTTTAAAAGATGTCGTCCGTTTAAACTTAATGGCTGTTATCTGACGGAATCAATGGAAGCATCTCTCGAGTTCAAATTCCGTCCAAGATTTTTGCCTTTATTTCGAACCAATACACTTTCATCAAAATTTATGAATCCATTCTCCCTCCGGCTGTGGGTTAAATATTATGGCAGTTTTCCTAGTAGAAAGATAACTCTCAATTTTTTTACCGGTTGGATGTGTGGCTGAGAAAAAACAATGTAAAAAATTTTGGCTACGCAAAATATAGCAGCTAATTTAGTGTATCAATAAGTCTGTGTCTCCATACTCCACGTTGAAGGATAAATAATCGTCGTTCTATTTAAAATGTATGATTTTTATTATTATGTTCTTTTTTTTTTATATTAGATCCATGTCATTGGGTTGATATAAGTAACGTCTGTGTTTGAACCTATATAAATAAAATCTTAATTTCAGAGATTATATGAAATGGAAGAGGAAGATCTGAGGTAAAAAAAATAAGGTAATTTATAAACAGTTCAGAAAAGATTTGATAAAAAAAAAGGTCTTATATGCCAATAGATACGTTATCAGTAAACAAAGACCCAAATGTTTATACATTTTTCCTTCAATGGTATAATTGACAAAATCCATTTAACAGTATGCTTTTATATAAAAAAATATAAATTTGATTTATAGAATTTACATCCAAGGTTAAAGTTTAAATCAGTCAAAGATTACTTTACGTGTTTATGATGTCTAGCAGATAGATTTTGAATTATAATTAAAGACGCCCCATTGTTCAATGTCCCTTTTAGTCGGTGGCGTTCATTGGAAAATCAAATTCAAAAGCGGCTCTTGTCAACAGTTAAATTTATCTTTCGTTATATTTCCCAATTTTTTGTCCTGTCACACATTTTGTACAACGTCGTGAATAGGTTACTCAATGCTTTCTTTATCCCCCCCTGTTCAATACCGCGGTCTGATGTCTCCTATCATAATGTAAAGGACAAATTAAAAAATGACTCTCAACAATTTACCGCTTTTAAATTTGAACTCTGTCACGCATGCACACTAAGTTATCAAGAAAAGCTCAATTTCCGTTGTTTATAGCAGTTCATGGAAGGAAAGTATATACAATGTATGCTCAATTACACCATAACATATATATATCAGTGACCATAGCTTGTGCAGCAGTTTTTTTAAAAGAACAACATTCCCTAGGTCCGAAAACGACCATATTATCCAAATCTCACCCCGTTGTTTGAAAACCTATTTTTTGATGGAAATCACTTTGAAAAGGAACTAAAATCTCAAGACGTCGACGAAATCCAAGATAGATGAGAAAAAATTTCTCGCTATCCCCAGAAAGTTTTCATTTCAGAAAAAAAAAAAATTTCAAAATAGATTAAATGCTTATATGAAACCTTAGGGCAAATAGTAAAAACCTTCAAACATAAGCAAAACATAAAAAATATAAAAATACATTTTTATAGTAAATTGACCAACAATACCTTTTATTTATAGTAGAATTTTTTTTATACATTTTAAAGTTGACCAACAAGACATTTAATTGGTCTAATGATAACAACAATAATTAATAGCAAATGACCAACAAGGACATTTAATAGCAAAATGACCAACAAGACATTTAATAGCAAAATGACCAACAAGACATTTAATAGCAAAACAAAAACCGAACATTTAATAGCAAAAATGTCCAACAATAAATTTTTAAAAAAAAAACCAAAAGACATTTAAAAAAATAAAACAATATTTACATTTATAGTAAAATGACCAACAATACATTTTTAAAAAAAATGACCAACAAATACATTTTATAGCAAAATTGAAACAAGACATATTTTATATTGTAGTTTACAAAATATTTAGATTTTGGCATTTCGTTTCGGTAAAAAATAATCTAAATAAATATAGATATAAACAAAATCAAAAAACAAAAACAAACATGAAAGAACTCTTTCATGACATTAATCCATATAATATCCTATAATTTTTAAAAAAATCAAACTGTATTCCAAAATATAACTTCAACAAAACTACAACATAAAAACACATATCACCACCTCTAGTAATTATGTCCACACAAACATGTATATGCAAAAAAATGAGTATCATCTACCATGTATTCAATTGTGAAAGCAGAATAACATATATCATATTTTTTATTTACTTCAAAATTCCCAAAGAAAATTAAATTTCAGCATTAAATGACCCATAAGGAGTTGATATGCCATTAAACAATTTATATTTATATAAACATGTTCAATTTCAAAGATTTAAAAAATGAGGAACCAAATATTTCTTTTGCAAGTTTTTTAATTAAATTTGAAATTTCATTAAAACTTTTTAATTGTCAAACAATAATGAAAACTAATTTTAATATAATTTTGTTACAATTTTTTTTGTTTGCAAACTCAAATTAATGCTTTTTAAGTATTTTGAAATAATTATCAAAAAAATCTTTCTTTGACTTTTTTTTTTTTTTCAAAACAACCCTTGACTTTAATTTTTTTAATTAAGGGGTTTATACAATATTTTTTAGAAAAAATTATGTATGTTCAAGATTTTGATTCAAATTCAAAATGAATAATTTTTATAAAAATTTCATGATGATTGATTTTGCATTTAAATTTTTTTGAATTTTGTTTTGAATTTCAAAAAAAAAAATTTTTGAAATTCCCAACGTTTTTGAAAAAAGAAGCTTAAATTCTTAGATTTATTTTGAAAAAATTTCAATACAGTAAACATATGATATTTTTTTAAACACCAATTTAGTAATTTCTTGCTTAAATTCATAAATAGTATATAAAAAAAAGGGTCTGAAAAATTTTTGAAAATATTATTTTATTGACAGATACATTGATGCTACATTGATTGAAAAGATACTTTAAATTTATGTCAAGTCATAATCCATTAATTTAGATACTAATTTATTTTTTATATAGATCCAACCTAAATTTACAATAAATTAAGTCCCAGACCATTGATATAGCAATATTCAAATTTATGGATAAATGGTAGATTTTAAATTAAAAGAAGCCCTTTTTTCATTTTAAATTTTTTTTTCATAAAAAATGATTTTACTTAAAATTTTTACTTAAAAGATAGAAACTTTTGGCAAATTTTATTTTGAGATGAATTTAAAAAAATTTTATATGCAATTAATTGAAAATATCAATGAGTTTGGGAATAAAATATTCTTTTGTTTTGATGTCTTAAAACGTTGAAAAAAATTTGTTACCTTGATTATGGCAGAATTAATAAAAAAAAAAATGGAGATTTTTTTATTTTTTAAATTCTGATGTTTTTTGGAGTTCAAACAAATTGCTTATCATGACTATATTTTGTCTTAGCATTTTGAATTAGTTTTTGAAGGTTAAGAATTGGTTATGAAAAATTAAAATTTTTATAATTTAAAATATTTTTTTTATATTTTTAGGAAATATTAAATTATATAATAAATTAACTTTGAAAAATAGCAAATGATGATTTATATTTAAATGAGATATGCAAGATTTATTCACTGGTAGCTTGTAGAGATGCAATCCATGAACTATAGGAGAAATTTTTTTTTTTAAAATTTATATTGTTCCCAAAAAAGAATAACTGGATAAATGTGAGAGATGCAAGATGTGAACTTCAATTTTTTTAGATAATTTATGTGAAGGGATTCTCAGATTTTTACTTAAATACATATTTTTGTTTTTTTTTTTTTTGTCATTAAAATTTTTACAAAAATTTTTTAAAATATTTTTAATTCTTCATTAAACAAATGGAATGATCGGTTATTGGATTTAATGTATGATCATATTTCATAAAAATTCAGGATTTTTATAATTTATATAAAATAAATGTGTTGAATTTATAATACATATTCAAATAAAAATTTTCAATTATAAACAAATTAAGCATAGGATTTAAGAAATTGAATGTAGAATAAATTATTTTGAAAGGTTTGTTTTTTATAAGGGCTGTTTCTTTTAAAAAAACAAAACCAAAATTTCATCAACTTTTTTACTTCATACTCTTTAAAATAACAATTTTAAATCAATATATTTATATTAATTATATTCAATTTTTATTTATTAAAAATGTAGATTCATGATTTTTTTAAATAAATTCTTTTTATCACTTGAATTTTACTAATAAAAAATTATTTTGAATATAGCTGATTTTAAATTTTTCAATTATCAAGCTAAGAGTTTTTGTTTAATATTATTTTGAAATATTTTAAGGAAACAACAGTAACTACCATATTCAAAAGAAGATCAATGAAAAAAAAAAATTGATAAATTAAAAATTTGAATTTCTTCAAATATTTATAAGGAAAACATTCCCATACTGTCACTGACAGAATCACAGAGAACTGTATCAAATAAATGAAACCATATCATTTAAGGACTACCAAAGCAAAAACAATTAAAATGGATAAATTAATGTAACTCCAAGAAAAAATAATGATATAATGTTAATATTCCACTAATTTCAAACAAAAATCATTAGAAAGAAAAACCTCAAATTTCAATACTGGAAAAGAGCAATAAAAGCTGTTGGACTTGAGAAATTTTTTTTAAAAAAAAATTTTATTTAAAATTTTTTAAATTTCAACTAAAAAATAAAACTGAGTGCAGCTTTTAGTCAATGAATGCTAAATGTTTTCTTATATAAAAAATCTAATATTAAAAATCTTAATTCATCAGTTTTATGAATACCATTCAATTTTTTCAATCAATAAACCTGGAAAGGGTACTTATTAATAAAAGTTGAGTACAGTTGCTTATTAAAAAAAAGTCATTAATCTACAGCTCTAGCATTTCATTGTTTCAGTTTTGGATATTCAGGCCATGAGAATTTCATTTTTATATTCTCCAAGAAGACTAAAATCAGTCTTTGAATCAAAGGACCATAAAACTCAAGAAACTACCAAACAGTCAATAGCCAAGTAAATAGAAATAAAAGAATTCTAAATGTCCTTCATGGAACCCATCTTGGCTTATCTTTCTTTCTTTTTACCATCAAGATATTTTTAGATCATCATCTATTTGAGAAAGGCCTTTGTTTCTCCCTGTTTCTTAGCCATTACCAAATATAGTCTCAGAATTACATTACAGAAGTAATTAGTCAAGCATTAATGTCATTTAATTGAGATCATGTTCATGTGTTAATGAATGCTAAATGTGGAAATGTCACGAGAATTAAGCTTTTTATGTTTTTACTCTTCTGATTTTCCATACTTTGGTTCCTCTGCAATTAAACTGAGGTAATAATTAGATTACACGAGTTTAGATTCAATTTAGATGAACCGATTTTAAGTGTTTCAAGATATGGATGGCCAGTCTAGTCGAGTGTCTTGATTGCTGTTTGAAAAAGACTTAGTAAATTGACAAAATGAAGTAAATGTGGCCTAAATCATTATTTTGGATGATAGCAAAGAACATTGAACAGGAATTATCATTATTTGACCATTTTGAAGTTAAGGGATGTCTGAAAAGATGAAAATGGGGAGATTTGGTAAAATGGTTTAATGTCAGTCATAGTTATTATCATTTCTTTTATCAGTGTTGGTTGGTATTCACATTTTCCACACACACACATCCTATAATAAAAATAAACAAAAAAAAATTTATGTATGTGTTTATATATATATATATATATATATATATATATATATATATATATAATATTTGTGTTTAATAAATTTTGAGATGGAACAATGTACACTATTTACATTAATCAGACTATTGTCCTCATCTTTTGTCGCCATAATTTGGTTAATTTGAACTTCAGAACTTGGAGAGGGAATTAACATGAAATAACTAAAAACTTTTTGTCCATTAAACACGGCACATATAGAACTAGAACAGTCTACCTTTTAGTGAATGAAATAAAGGGTTCAATTCAACATTCCAATTTATAACCTGAAGAAGGCAGGAGCATAGAACAGCTGAAACGTAATATTAATATAATGACAAAGATTAGGACAATAGACTGAATAATGTAAATATTTGTATAATATATATATATATATATATATATATAAATAATTATTTTATTGAAATTTTAATGAAGAACGTAATGCAATTAATAATGATTTAAAATTAATTTTGATATATAATATAAGTTCATGAATAAATAGTTTGATTTTAAATTTTTAAAAAAGTTGTGCGTTCATATAAAATATGGTGATGAACAAATTTTTTAAAAATTAAAAATTTTCTGTCAAAGTGGCTTTTGCGCGTTCAAAAACAATAACTCATTTTCAATAGCATTTTCAGATACAACAATACATATTTTCGTTGTCCTCTTATTACTAAGAGAAAAAACAAGAACAACATCTATTCTATACCTGAAGATGTCTGTAGGAACAGACGAAAGCTTGTAGTAAAATAAGAACTAATACAGCAGAAATTTATATAAACAAGGATCATTTCAGTCATAACGGATACGGAGGTTTTTGTGTATTATTTGAATTGTTTGCGATGATGGATGTCTCGCCATTTAAATCATTAACCTTTGCATTAGTTTTTGTGTGAATAATTCATGTATTTGTAAATTGATTGCACGTTTATTGTAATATATTTATATATATATATTTCAATCTATTATATTCATAGTTATACATTTTAAAAAAAATTGGTGCAGTCCAAAATTATTTGTCCCCTTTATGGAAATTAGTTGTAATGTTTTTTTTTTTCTTAATTTGACATTACATATTGGGTTATCCAGAAAGTTCATCCCAATTTTTTGTCTTTCATGTCAGATCATGTCAAAATTTATCAACAGATATAATATGTTTACATTTCGAATTAGAACATATTGAGAAAGAAAGTTTAAAATTACTTAATTCATGTCAATTTTGCATTCCTGTGAAAATGGAAGATTATAAAGGTGTATTTTAGACACTTGATTTTTTTTTATTGTAAATGCAAAAATGTATTGCAAGCAACAAAAAAGATGTGTATGGTGAAGGTGCTTTATCTGACAGAACTATACAAAAGTGATTTGCTAAGTTTAGTGTTGATGATTGTAGCCTTATTGATGAAGAACGCTCAGGCAGACCCCCTCCCGACTATAGATGATGACCAAATCAAGACACTGATTGAGAATAACCTGCATGAGACAACACAGGAATTGACAGAAACACTAAATTTATCAAAATGCACCATCTATGAGCACTTAGTGAAGCTTGGGTACTCAAACTGCTACAATGTTTGGGTACCACATGATCTGAGTGAAAAGAATCTCTTGGATTGCATTTCATCTGTGATTTGCTATATGAACACAATGAAAATGCATTCTTCTTGAAGCAAATTATGACAGGTATTGAGAAATGGATTAGTTACAACAATGTTCAGTAAAAAAGATGCTGGGGTAAATGACATGAGCCATCTTTAGCCATTTCAAAAGTAGGTCTTCATCCTAAGAAAGTCAAGATGTGCATCTAGTGCGATTAGAAAGAAATCCTGTACTATAAGCTTCTGCCAAGTAACAAGTCAATTGATTCTGGAAAGTACTGCTCACAACTGGACAAATTAATGGCAGCCATTCAAGAATAATGCCCAGAATTGGCAAACAGGAAAGGTGTTATTTTCCATCAGGATAATGCCAGACCTCACGTTTCTTTGGAGTTGTCTCAAAGAATCATCACTTAATGACAAAGGACATTATTAATGATTTAAAGACATTAGGTTTGAATGTATCGACAAAGACAGACACTAGATGCTTTCATTGAGCAGCACTTCAAGCTTGTCACCTAAGAAAAACTCCCTTGCTTAAAGCTAAACATCTAGTATGCAGATTAGCTTATGCTAGAAATCATCTAATTAATTGTTAATCATTCTGAATTTTAGACTTATCATATTACTCTTCTATTAGGGAAGGGTAGTCAGTCAAAGGAAGTAATTTAGAATTATTTCATTTTTGAACATTAGTGGAAAAAAAACAAACTAAGAGTTGCAAAAATGAAAAATAAAACAGAGAATGGAAAGGAAAATTGTTACAGGAGTCTCAAAGAATCCTCACTTAATTTTCAAAGAGGGAAGTGTCTCAAAGAATCCTCATTTAACAACAAAGGATATTGTCAATGATGTAAAGACATCAGGATTGAATGTATCAATGAAAACAGTCACTGAGTGTTTTCATTGAACAGAACTTCGAGCTTGTCGACCAAGGAAAACTTTGCTTCAGGCTAAACACCTCAAATGCAGATTGTTTTATGTTCAGATGAAATCAAACTAGAATTATTTGGTCACATGAACTCCCGTTATGTTTTGGAGGAAAGTGAATTAAGCTTACGAAACAAAAAATACCCTTGCAACAATTATGCATGGTGGAAGGAACATTCTGCTCTGGGGATGTTTTGCTGTTTCTGGTTTGGTTTGGTTTATTTTTTTTAATGGCATATCAACCTCAATGGGTTATTTAATGCTGACAACATTTTTAGGGTAGATTTGTATGAATAGAGTATGTATTCTTTGGTTTAGATTGGGTTGGTTTATTTTGTTTTACGGCATATCAACCTCAATGGGTTATTTAATGCTGACAAAAAATTTTATTGCTGATAATATTTTGTTTTGTCAAAAATCTGTTTCTGATAATATATTTCCTTCAAAATTATATTGCTGGTAATATTTTTTTCAAGTTAACTATTTGCCCATACCTGGGACCCTAACAGGTGCTACCAAAATATGTTTCTTGACCAAAAGAACTAGTGAGAGTAAAGGGTATCATGGATATAGAGCGGTATTTGGCTATTGTGAAAAATAGTATAAAACAAAATGCATGAAAGGCGTCTTTGGGTCATCACTGGATGTTCCAACATGACAATGGCCCAAAATACATGGCATGAGTTTTTTACAAAATACTTAGATGACAGCAAAATTAAGGTATTGGCATACCCCAGACAAAGTTCTGACCTAAATGCCATTGAATATATATGGGCATATTAAAAGGAAAATGTAAGAGAAAGAAGCCCTTTGAATTTAGAGGAACTAGAAGCTATTGACAAGGAAGAATGGAGCAAAATATCTATCAGTATGTATAGGGATCTTGTAAAGAACTATTAAAAAGGATTAAAGGCAATAATCAAAAATAAAGGTTACACAATTGATTACTGAGGCAAGAGGGCCAATAATTTTATCTGATGTTAAATGTTTTTTGGTATTTTTTTTCTATTATTGTTTGACGTTAAATAATAATAAAAATTCTGTTGTCAGCATCGCCACACATTCTTTCAAATCAATTATTCCATCATTTGTGAAAAAATGCAGATGAAGTTTCTATGAAAATTTTAGGTTTTACAGCTTTATCTGTAGTTATGGAAGTTGGTGAATAATTCTGTTCACACCTGTACATATAATTTACACAAGTATGTATATACATAGGTAGGTAGCTAGCTATAGTAGGCTAATGAACAAATTAAAAAAGACATCATGATAATATTCATTGTATATTAGACTGATGCATAATGAGAAAAAAAAAATGTTAAAATCGGAATTTTTGGACACTCTATCCATTTTTTTTTTTTTTAACTGAGAAAGGATACAGGCATGCCACAAAATTTGGATTTTTACTTTTTTCTCATCATGCTTCCATTTTTTTTCTAAAAGCTTAATAATATGCAATAGATATTATTATTATTATTATTATCTGTCTATATTTCTGAGATGAGGTATTATGTACATTTTTTACATTATTCGGATTGTTGTCCTCATCTTCGTCGCCATATTTATTACAATGTTTCGGCCGTTGTATGCTCCAGCCTTCTTCAGGTGGTTGGAATGTTGAACTGGACCCTTTATTTCGCTCACTGGGGTAGACTGTTCTAATTCCACATGCCATGTTTAATGGATGTCAGATATCAGTTATCTCTTGTTAATTCCCCTCTGAAAGTTCAACACTGCCTTAACCGGGTATTGAACTCACACTCTTTGGGTCCTGTCACTGGATCTAACCAATGCCTTTATCCACTGTGCCATATGTCCTGAAGAAGGCCGGTGTGTACAACTGCCAAAATGTTGTAATAAATATGGCAACAAAGATGAGGACAATAGTTCAAATAATGTAAATAGTTATTATTATTAGTGCCTTTTACAAATTACTTTTATCATTCTACTATATCGTTATATTCCGGAAGAAGTAATTTTTCTCTGCTATATATCATACAAATTAAGATAACTGTAGAATAGATTCACTGAAACCTGGTAACTAAAACAACAACAATAAAAATAAACTCTTGCAATATAGATACAATGACCAATTCTTTTTATTTGCAATGAAAATTTTTGTTGATTTTTTTTTTTTTTAAATGGGCAGGTGTGTTTTTGATTACCATTTTAGGATTTTGTGTAGTTACTGAGAATGGCTTGGGTTGATGGATTTTACAAAATATCAAACACCATTGTGTTATTTAAATGTTGAAATTATATTTGAGCTTACAGGTAAACACTGGTTGGGTTTAAAATTGAGTTTATACTTGAATCCAAAGGTAAACATTGGTCAGGTTTATCCTTGATTCTATCCACAAATACAAATCATCATCTGCAAGCATTTCACCCTTCAATATGGAGTGGTAGTCTTCATCATTTAAGACAAGATACTTGCTGGTAAGGGTTAGAAATCCATAAACCAGTACCCACCTCAATGCTGTATAATCTCACTGGTCTCCTTTCCTGTATGCCAACTTTCATAAGGACTAAAATTTCTCCATTCTTACACTGTAAATATAGTATTAATTGCACAAATGAATTCCTGCAAATCTTGTATTCTAACAAACCCAGCCATTGATGTAAGAAACCTATTCACAGATGTCCTTGTTAATGACATTATAACAATCATTGTAAATAATGTTTCTTGCCACTTAAAACTAATTAACTCTTAAAATGATTAATTTGTTATTATTAATTTTAATAATTTTGTTTTGTTAATAATATTAACTAAATTTAATTATTAATATGTTCATTTTGTTCCTTTTTCGTTTTTTTTTTAATCTAATTTTCTCACCAGAATCATTTCACATTATTAAGTGCACCATTTGTCCCTGTATTGAATATTGCTGCAGCATCTGGTCTGGTGCTTCTGCTACATATCTAGAGATTTTTTTTCCAAAGAAGATTTTGCAATATTATCAGTCCTGACCTGGCATCTCAGCTTCAGTCACTTTCCTAATGCTGTAACTTAGCTTCCCTGTGCCTTTTCGATACATATTTTCATGGTAATTTTCCTGGTGAACTTTCCTCAAATTTAAGCACAGTACTAGACTGGCAGGTGAGTCTCATAATTTAACTACTGAAATTGCCAATTGTAATTCTAAGTTTTATGCTAATAGTTCCTTCTCCCACATTTCTGGTTTTGTACTTTCCAATCAATTATGAGCATGAAAATTTAAATGCAATGTCAATTGTCATCTTATTTCTTTTTAATTTCCTCTGTTTCTTTTCACTCTCACTAACTCTTCAATAAGAGTAAGTGTCATTACCAACACTGTGGTTTGAAACTAGATCGCCAGTGAGTAACACAGGCAATTCCACTATTAAGTAGATCTCATGATCATAAAGGAAGTGAATACATAGGAAGTAGCATGATGACTATACGATCATTGTTCACTCTTCTTCTCTATCCTCTAGCACAATACGATCACTATTTCTTGTCTATCACTATACGTATCACTGTTCACTCTTCTTGTCTATCCACTACTGCTATATGTTCACTCTCTCTACTCCTATACAGATTATGATTCTCTTCTGATACTATTTGGCAATTACTACTTGAACAAGTATTACTAGTGCAGATATTATTAGAAGGCATTACTACTAATGCTGGCGTCTATGAAGCCACGAATATAACAAGCATTTTTGAAAGTGATAACGAACTTTCGCTTGACAAATGACAACCAAAGCCGTCCAACATCACAAAAGTAACTTTTTGCATCTCAGTAGCTTTATCGCCTTGCTTGGGATAAAATGATTAAAACAAAAAAAATTTGAATTCTTTCTTCGCTCTTCGTTTGTTTGTCTTTTTCATTAATTTCCTTCCATTTTTTTGATAATTATTCTTTCTATCATTTGTTAATTTTTCATCTATTTCTTTCATTTTTTCTTCTTTATTTGCATCTTACTTTTTAATTCTTTCATTTTTCTTTATTTCTTTCCTTTCTTCTGCTTCCATCTTTCCTTTAGTTCTTTTTTCTTTTCTTTCTTTCATTTCCATTATCACACACTTCTTTCTATTGTTTCAATTTTTTCAGTAATTCTTTGTTTCTTACTTTCTCATTTTTTTCTTAATTCTTCTTTCTTTCTTTCATTCATCATTCCAATCTCTTTCTTTTGTTATTCCTATCTATTTTATTGAGTTGTATCGTGTTTTTTTTATATTCTGTTAATATGTGTCATGGTGGATTTATATTCATTGAGTTTATTCCGAGTCTTTGAGAAAATACTTTTTAAAAATGAAATGACAGGAATGTAATAGACAAAGGAATTCAGGCATTTCAAAAGCAATAAAATAAATACTGTCACATTTTACCCCCTTTTTAATGCTATGCACGGAGGTGAGCATAGCTCTCTACAGATTCGTTTTCTTTATTATCTGTGAATTGCTTGACTTCTGGGGAAAGACACCAGTTTCATATTGTTTGCTAATCAGAGTTGTCTTCTCCTAGACTGACTGCCACTCAAGGCTAGAAAACCCAGTCTATGTAGTTAAATGAGAAGCAATGGATTCATGACTTTCCCAAAGGCATCAGTGCAAAAATGAATGTAACTGATGAGGCCAGAACCTGAAAACTCATCTCACCGATTCTAATTTTTATACTGATATCCTTTATGTTATGGTTGTTAATATCATATATTAATGCTTTATGTTAGCCATATACCCGTATATGGTACGGTTTTGGTATAATTCTGAAATAAAAATTTCTTTGTCATAAAAGATAACAGGAATAAAATCAATGTAAATAAAAATCCTCTTAATGACTACAGCCCTTATTGAAAAGGTTGATGTCAATGTATCTGCATCAGCAAGTTTTTATAGGAGAAAAAATGTAAGGAAAAGAAGTTGCCAGAGTCAAAAGAAATGTGCTGGCTGAAGAGTAGAGGAGTAAAGGAATTGTAACTTGATCCCCATGTAAAAATATCTGTTTTGAGAGACTATTTCTATCCTTATTTTATTGAGTTGTGTGTTGTTTGTTTATGTGGTTTTATGGGATCAGCTTGGCTCTAAAAACTAAGAAGTAAGGTGTGTTATCATTTGTAAAGTATTTATGTCATGAAATATGCTTATGGCCCTAGCTGCAAAACTTGAGGATATTCAAGTGCAAGTATAGTAGATGCCTGAAAAAAATGGTGAGAGAAGAGAGATTGAATTGGAATTTGTAAATACGAATACTTATATGTTTTCAGCAATTTAAATTGATGTCCAAATTTAGTTGTCTTTAATTATATGTTCCTCTATGTATGAAGAAGTAAGTGTTTGTTGAGCAGAGTTTTTTGTTTTAGCTGTTGATGTTCTTGGTTGATATAAGCTAGCTTGAGCCTCTCTACAGGCACTGTCTTACCTTCTTCCTTTTAACATAAGTTCCGGATTAGTTTGAGCTGAACATTTTTTTGTTTTATCATTATCTAAGAAAACGTATTCACTAGTATATACTGTCATGCAAAAGTTTTGGGACAACTCCATTAACGAATTATGCTCCTTTATTTATTAAGGAGTTAATATTGTTTAGCAGTATACGTTTATCAGTAGTGTTTGTGAACCTTGAGGATTGGGAATAAAGTTGATGCCTTTTCATAGGTGCTGTGTAACAGAAAATACACTGCTTTAGACTGAATAAAGGTCATCAAAAACTATTGTTAATGAAAAATGATAAAGTCATGATAATATACAAATTTCAAAGTAAAAATTTTTCCATCTTATTAACACGAGTGTATACCAGAGTATATATCTTTCAGAATGTATGATTATCTGATGTTGCTTCTTAATTTGTAATGTCATCATTTTGTTTCAAGATTTTATACAAAGATTGTGGAAAGTTGAGAAACTTGACAATTCTTAAAATATTGACACAATAAGGTCAAACAAGTGCTCAAAAAGTATCTTTATTAGTATATTTTTAGCATTAAAAGAAAGCAATATCATGGATGTGAGGGGTGGGATATCTGCCAGTGATAGTAGATATATTCAATCTTTTAAAGGGAAATAAGCAAGAAATTTTAGCTGAGCTTAGCCCAAACTGTATCATATGATAAAATCCAACGTTTGTTATTTCATATTTTGGAGGATGCAATCATCATAGAGTAGAAAATCTTAATTTTCTGGTTGTCTGTTTCTGATAAATTGTGGAATGTCATATATGGTTCATGTATTCGAATGGTTTGGTAATACCTGTGCATTACTGAAGCAATCTTCCAATATTTTTGTCCATCCTTCAGGCACTGGTACTAACTCTTGATTCATACTGGGTACAGAAACTATGTACATCAGTGATTAAATAGCCATGCTGACTGATATGTAGTAACCAAGAAATCTCTATCTCATATTTAATTAATTAGAAGCAGTGTTAGTAGATGACTAGCAGCATGGCCCGGCGTTGCCCGTGCTTGATTCAAAAATCATACGACTCATACAGCAATTGCTATCACTTGACTTAAAATATTTTTGCCCTTCCTTGCCTTTAAAGGATTGCCCTTTGCTGTGCTGATGTTGCTACATGCCTTACTTCTTGCCTATCTCACACTGCAAATTTTTTCTAAGCTCTATACTAAACATTAAATCTGTTATGAAAAAAGAACTAAACAAAATGAATACAAAACGATCAGCTTTAAAAAAAGGACTTGTAACTGGAAAAACCGAATGAAAAAAAAGAATGTTAACAACAAATACTTTTTCACACCCAACCCAGTTCTGCGGAATCAGAATCAACATTGAGTTTAAGCAAGTGAATGAGCCAAATGGAGTAAAGTGCTATGCAAATTTAAATTTTTCCCACCTGTGACGAATGCAGCTATCGATATTTTTTTGCATGCTAGTTAACATTTGTGTCAGTCAGCTGTTGGCTCTCATGCTGGCCAATAGAATCTTCCTGCCTATTCGTGGCAGCCACCTATTGGCTCTCACTCTGGCCAGTACAAATTGGCTGCAAACTACATGAAAACTGCCATAGAAGCATGAAAAAATCATTTATTTCCACTATCGATGGGAGTTGAGAAATGCAAAGTCAGTTTTGGCCTTCCCCCTAACTTGGAGCATGTGCATGTAAATTTTGGTGCAAATCCATCGAAAATTGTGGCTGTGCATTCGTTACACACACACACACACATCCTGCCTTTTATAGATAGAGATAAATATGAATGCTTAGATGTTTTTCAGCTCTATTTTTAGAAGCGATAAAATGAGATGACACATTTATTAAACAAATTCCATGGTCTGGTGCTTCTACTATGTATTTAGAGATTCTTGATAAAATAGAAAATAGAAACTGAAATGTTATTTGTCCTGGTCTGGCATCTCACCCTCAGTCATTTTCCTACCACAATAATGTAGCTTTCCTATGCCTTTTCTATAAATACTTTCATGGTAATTGTTCTGATGAACTTTCCGCTATGGTACCTATAATTTACAAATTTAAGCCCAGTACTAGATTGGCAGTAAGGTCTCATCATTTTACAGTTGAAATGGCTAGATGCAACCGTAAGTTCTATGCTAACAGTTTCTTCTCTTGCACTTCTTGCTTGTGGAACTCTCTTCCAGCTTCTTGCTTCCTAGTTAACTTTGATCTTCAAAAATTTATATGCAATGTCAATTGTTATCTTCCATCATTTTAATTTTTGTTTTTTTATTGTTCTCTTTCCTTAATTGTGTTTTATTTTCCCTCATATTTTCTGACACTCAATAACCCCTCACTTTATTGCCTTGCTTGGGGTGAAATCATTAAAAAAAAGAAAATTTTAAGACCATCTCAGCAACATTTACATGCAAATGACATTGCTATAGGTATCTCTTTGAATTACGAATTACTATTTCTCAAAATGGCACATGTAGAAAATAAAACAAAAACAGAATAAAACTAGTAATGATAAAATATCCATGTTGGGTTAAGTTCAGGTCATTACATTTAATGAGACATGCCATACAGTGTATAGTTGAGGACAAACTGTACACATGCTTATTTTTTTAGTATACATGAGTGTGTTATGTGTGTGACCTATGCAGAGTCTGGTCATAACCACTTCTTCTTTTCTTGGAAAGCCATGGTTTGGTTTTTGTTCTCCAGTGGTGGGGTGGATTCGGTACAAGTTATTGTTTCTACAAGTGTTCTAAGACACTTGCCACTTATTTTTAATATATTTATTTGTCTATAGTTTGCTTTAGGTCAGCATAGAGAATTTTTGCATTTCTTAGGTTTACATTGTTGTAAAAGTCTCAGTATTTTTATGTATGCTGATATGGCAAGGGTTCAACTAAAAGATGATAATGTAGAATCTTGTTCAACAGCTTAACATTTGATAGGTTTGTTATTTTTGTTTTTGAGTGATATGAGTTTCGACTAATTTATTTTTTACAGCTTTTTAACCCTTTGTGGGATACTTAAAGCTGAAAAATATTTGGGATTGAAAGAATAATTTTTTTTAGTGAATCTTGAATTAAAAATTTTTGAGAGTAACAATTTTTTTTGCAATACATGTCCTACTATTTAACCCATGGCTGGGAGAGATGGTATTTGTACATAAGTGACTGTAACAAATCTGTATAAGATGAGCCATCTGCCTATTACACAAATATCAGTATTTCTGTAATGCTTGATATCACAGGTAGGATATATTGAACAAATATCTTAAAATTTTAATTCAAAGTAAGGATTGCATATTTAGTGAGAGAGCAAAGCGTGGAAATCAAATTTGGCTCTTTGATTTCTGTTTTCAAGACAATATCCATTACACCATATTGACACAGCATCAAAAAAGAAAAAATTATAAGTTATATTGATTATCTACATACTACATGTGAAAGCATGTGTCATACGCTGTCCTCATCAGCCACCAACCGGAGGAGGTAACAGTTTTGGTGGCTAAGGCAGTACTGCCACCCCTGGCATCACCAGCATCTTTTGCCACTGGACAGGGTATTGTTTTTGTATATATGTCAGTCTCTTGTGATTTCTTTTTACAACTGCACCTCAAATTTTCAATGTTGTGCTAAAATACACAACGAGCTTGTAGCAACTGTTATTAATGACACAGAATGGAAGGTAAAGAAATGTGTTTCACGTTGGAAGTAGCATTGTGTTGCGAGCATGTTTTTTTTATCTTTAATATTAAGGGTGAGGTCAATGGCTGAGACTTCTGCATTATAAACAAATGGAAGGTGAATGTCAGGTGGGATGTCACCTGAGAAGATATGGGAGTGAATAGAAACTTTGATGGACATTGTGTGATCAGATGTCATTTCTCTTTTGGATTTCAAGTCATAAATCAGTCGAAATAATAATCTAGTAATTCCCTGTTCATTTATCTGGAGTGGACTTTGTCTGTGCAATATTGATAAATCAATAATTAAAAGAGAAATATATGATATATTCTGCAGACAATTGTTCAGTTGCTTGTGTCCTCATTGAAACACTTAATGGAGACTGGAAAATTTAATTAACAAACAATTTGCAATGATGCAGAAAAAAGTTAACCTGAAAAGAGTCACATAGATAAGCAAAATCTGGTTAAATGTTAAAATGGAGAAGAAAAATTAACTTAAGACTGCGATTATCAGATGGTGAAAACAAAAATGGTAGAAGTAATTAGAGAGAAGAAGGTTGGAGAATGAGGACAGATTTGTACTCCAATTAAACATTGTAAATTTCATGGCTGAAATGGCAAAGGCAATGCCCATGGAAAACTACAGAAGTGTGAAATATGAGTTCAGATATTGTGAAAAGCTTTATTTCTTGTTTGCTCTTCCAGATGAAGAAACTAGTGTTGCAGAATGTGCAGATAAAAAAGTAAAAATAATTATAAGATAGAAGAAAACTCATTATAAAATAATAATAGTGAAAATGCTTCATGAAAAAAGCAACAAAAATAAGACGAAATAAAATAATAATGAAAATGCTTTATGTAAAAAGCAACAATAATAAGATGGAATAAAACTAGCGATAAATAATAATAATGAAAATGCTTTATTCAAAAAGCAACAATAAGATGAAATAAAACTAGTAATAAAATAATGACAGTGAACATTTTTGATTTCAAATGCCACAATAATATGATAGTGCAAAACTAGTAATATAATAATAATAATAAAAATAGTTCATTTAAAAAGAAAAAAATGAATAGAGGACATTTTAAGGCTTATCTTTGACTAATATAGCATGGATAAGCTAAAATAAATTCATAATTTTAAAAAATAACCTTTCCATAAAAACTGATATGCTAAATCCAGTGTTTATTGTGAAAGACGATAAAAATGAATAGAGGAAATAAAGAAAATTAAATTCTGATAATAAACAATAAAAATATGACATAGACAAGAAGATTTATTGAAAATGCAGAAAAACATTTGACAAAAACAATAAAGATCATATTAAAAAAACTAAAAGAAAATATTTTATCGAAGAACCATGCCATGATTAAATTACAGATACTCTAAAACTAATGCAAATATTTCGAGCATCATATTTCATACAATCTTAAGAGAATTTTTTTTTTAATGTTTACTCAGCACTTTATGACTTGTTATAATATATATAAAATTTGGTCTGGTGAGCTTTACTGCTACAAAGAGCCTCACATTTCAGCAAGTCTCTATTTTCCCTTTTATGGAAAGTGCACCTGCTCACCAATATATTTTTACTGAAAATCCTGATCTGCTCAGTTTCATATCCAAAATGTAAGCAAAGCAATTTTTAAAGAATTAACAGATTAATTTTTAATCTGACGTTTTTATTACTTTAAACACCACCATAGTTGATGCTCAGATTTAAAAAAAAGGTGCCTCATTTTTATTTTACTTTAAACAGTATGCATTAAATTCTGTGTATTTGAAAGATCTTAATTAAGAAAATGTGCTCTCCAGCATGAATCAAACCTGTATCCACCCCTGCTTTGTAGAAGAAACTACCATTTAATCTGGTGTGCTTTACTACTGAGCTATGAAGAGTGTTACAGTATAGTCTGTGCCTCAGAAGAAATATAGACTATATATCACCATCATGTCAAAACCCTTAACAAATTTAATTCATCAAAAGTGCTTTCTTAAACATTAAGCAAAACTCTTTTATACCAGACACAGTTGTTCTTCAATAGATTAAAAGCAAAACTGCTCATTTGCAATCAATTGGGCAAAGCATCGCAAGAGAATGGACGTGGAAAAGACTAACTCCTTCTTTGTGCCATATCTGCTCAGGACATGGGCGATGATGGCTCTTCACCACTTCCCTTGTTGCTCTTAATAAATTTTGTTTTTTTGCCATTTCTGCTGAACCCCGTTCTGTCATCCATTTACCCATCAACTATGTTATACATTGTTTTCCTATATCTCTCTTGCCTTCAATCTGTCCTGGGAGTAACCAATTTTCCAAGCCCTCCTTCCTCAGAAATTTCAACTGTCTCTTCCTGATGTTAAGTAAAAATTTCCGTTTTGTTTCCATTTCCTCTAAAACCTCATTGTTGCTTACATGTTTGGACCATGGTATCCTCAGCATCTTTCTGTAGCACCACTGTTGCTTCAAGACTTTTCCAGAGAGCAAATACAGGCGATCCCATTTTGAATAAGTAGATCACGTGATGGCAAAGGAAATGTATATATGGGAATTAGCATAGTGTCTAAGTGATCATTCTTTCTACTCTATCCTCTATTACTATACAGACGAATGCAATGAAATGGTAAATATATAAGACAATTTTAAAACTTCTACTTTGACATATTTTGTTGATGAATCACCACCATCAGAAAAACAATTTTATTTCACAAGACCAAAATCTACATTAGCAATATGGCATGTAATTCATATTACATATCTAAGGCATTTGATTTTTATATTATAAAGATAAATTATATTTTAACTTATTTCAAATTGTTTTTTATTTTCATTTATTTTTTAACTCAATTTTATTTCAAGGTTTATGTAAAATAATAAATAAAACAAAAATCTCTTATAATTAGTTACAATCTAATTTCTGAAATAAAAAATGTGTTAAAATTAGTTCTAATAAAAAATAACTATATAAAAATAAAAAATATGTTGAAATTAGTTACAATCTAATTTCTACAATGATACAGTTAATTCAGCCACTTAATATGAATCATGTTTTTTTTTTCATTAATGTAGATTTTGTTCTTGTGAAATAAAATTCTTGAGTCAACAGAGAGATGGTTCTACAGAAGGATCCTGAGCATACCATAGACCAAACATGTGAGAAATGACAAAATTTTACAGAAAATAGAAACAAAAATGACACTTATTCTTTGCATCAGTAAGAGACAGTTGAAATGTCTCAGGCACATAATGAGGAAGGAGGGCTTGAAAAATCCGATACTCCCAGGACAGATTGAAAACAAAAGAGATAGGAGTTAATGCATACCCTATCTAATAAGCTTTTATAAATAGTTGGCAATACAGGTATTAGAAGAGATAGCAAAAAGATAAAAAGCTACAACAGACAAGAAATTGTGGTGAGCCATGATCACCCACTTCATGAAGGGTCACAGCAAATAAGAGAAGAATGTAAGATGCACAAGCGGTATAATGGATAGTGACTCAGAATGAAAAACAGAGAGTCAAGTTCAAATGTGTTTGGGAAAGATATGAATCTATTTCCCTCCTCAGTTATGGGTTAAATAGTAGAACAGGTAAAAAAAAATCATTATTATTCTAAAAAAAAAAAAAAAATTGTTAATGCCATATAAAAAGAAAAAAATCTTACTGTGCAAAAATGTGTTTCGAGTTTAAAAATCATTCTCATTAATTTAAATTTTGTTCTTGTGAAATAAACTTCTTATTTTTGATAGTGCCAGATCACTGGTGAAACATGTCAGAGTAAGAGTTTTACCAAATCAGAAAACAACTATATGCTATTAACAAAGTTGATATCTTTAGAACACTCTCTTTCTTTTTTTTATATATATATATATATATATATATATATATATATATATATATATATATATATTTGATATATATATTCCACAAATATTCTTAAATGTCTGTAATTTCTAACATACTCAGGGTGACTGGTTTATACCAATGGCTTCCCATATTAATACTTCTTGCATTCACTCTCGCGTGGTCATGTGCGATGTCATGAGCTGTGGTGGGATTTTTTTTCCAGCGTCTTATGTGCATGAGTTTGTCATTGCTTGGAAATCTTTCATGTAAACAGAAACAGACTATCATCACATTCTTGTCCATGTATTGCTTAATATATTGTACTGTAATTGTCATCTTTGATAATGGCTTATGCAATCCAAAAGCTTAGATTGGATTAAAAAAATATGTATCAATATTGTGATTTTCTTTCTTCATTTAATGATAATGTTATTAAGCTTACCAGACATTATGAAAAGAATTTACATAAAATAGACAACACTTGCCTATATTATTTAATGAAACATACATACATATATATATATATATATATATATATATATATATATGGTTAATTTTTCTTGTGTTCAAACAATTTCTTTTTTTGGACACAGTGTGTATAGAAACTGTCTAAATGTTCTATAGTTTTGAGCGCTTTCGGCTATAATTTTAATCATTATCAAGGATGATTTTTCAGTTTAATTCAGTGTGTGCGTTATGTGTTTTTAGTGTGTTATAAAGATGTTTTATTTTCTGAACACGGTTAGCACATTGTAGCCTTGTTTGTAGCTAATATTGTTAAGAGTTGGCTATTTCTTTTTTATTATTAAAGCTTTCATTATTTTTAGTCTTTTTTTTTACAGGTGGATGCAGTTATGATATTTATGTTTTCTACTAGTATGTTTTGAATGGAGTCTGGTAAGTTTGTGTGTGTGTGTGTTTAAAGGGGTTCTAATAGAGATATGGTCAGACTGGTGTAACGTTATGCATGTGGTTGTGTGATCAAAGTAATTATTTATGAATTCGGTTAACGAACTAACATTATCTATGAGTTCAAATACCCCTTAAGGAAATGTGTTCCAGATAAAACCAAATTCTTTGATAATGGCTAAAAGTATAGCTGAAAGCACTCAGAACTATAGAACATTAGAACAGTTTCTACACACTCTGTGTCCAAAAAAGAAAGCATGTGTTCAAATACAAGAAAAATTAAATAAAAAGCATAAATGTAGTACATTGTCTGTCATTTTTAATGAAACATGCATAAATGAAGGATTGCTTGCTAAATATATATATATATATATATATGCATATATATATATGCATATATATATATATATATATATATATATATATATATATATATATATATATATATATATATATATATATATATAGAGAGAGAGAGAGAGAGAGAAATGTGTGTTTTAAACAATAATCTCATGATATATTTATGCAGAGTCATCTTATGGTCAGTCAATTCAATTGCTTTCTTTCCAAATGTATGTGGATTATTGCCTCTGGTGAAGAGAGACTGGTCATCTGCCAAAATTCTGGTTCTTCCAACTGTCCAGCATAAAGGAATATCACAATATTGTCCATGTAAATCATATTATTTGACCCACCTCATAATGACTTCTGGTCAAGCCAAATGCACCTACTCAAAATGGACCCTCATGGATATGTTGCTTAAAAATGACTATGCTAATGTTGTCTTTTTTTGATAGTTTAGCATAACTAAACTGATTTATGGTGTTTGTACATAGCTTCTATCTCAGATAAGCAGGGAGGACAAAAATGGATGAAAATAACTTTGAAAAAGAAATACTTGCAGGTTGTTGTTATTTGAGGAAGACGTGAAAATATGGTATCAATAATTATTCACAGAAATCTTTGAAAAACTTTTTGTCATTTTCTTCATGATTTTAAAACTAATTTATGACTAAAAACAAATACAAATTTAGTTTTCACTCCATTTTAAATTAAAATTCTGAAATAATGATTTTACTAATTAGCAGCATTGAAAACATGAAAAAAAGAACATTTATTGGTCAGAAAGTAATGCAAGCATTACTAACAGAACAGACCTATTATAGTGATCTTTCAAGTGTAGCTTAGATGTGGCACAAGGTCGAAAGTATGGGGCACCCAGTAAGGATCGAACTCACTTCTTAGTCGTAATTGTTCTAGTGAGACAAGCTTGCTCCAACACCTCGAGGTGCCCCCATTTTCTATGCGTAGCTTAGATGCAGCACAAGTAGGGGGCGCCTAGTGAGGATCGAACTCACTTTTCCGTAGTAACTGATATAGCAAGACAAGCTTGCTAACCATTACACCACGCTTAGGTGCCCTAAAAAAGCTATTACATATGTAATAGGAATGCATTGCTAAGTATTTTACTATAGCAGTACATTACAAAATAATTTACCTGAGACTTGCATTGAAAAAGAAGAAATCATTTGACATTGGTCATAAATTAATACAATCGTTATTGACTAAACAGTTCTATTATATGCCTCATAGGTATACATTGCCAAACATTTTACTGTAGTAAGGCATTTCAAAATAATTTACATTAGAAATGCACTGAAAATGATGAAAGCATTTGTCAGTAGTCAGGAGTAATACACGTGTTACTGACAGAACAGAGCTATTGTATGCATAAAATTAATGCACTGCTAATGTTTTTATGATAGAAATGCCGAACTAATTTTACTGTAGAAATTAACTGAATTACTTATGCTCATCAACACCGTGAAGGAACATGTCACATAAAAATCAAACAAACAACAATTTCCTTTTTGCCCCATTTTAAATTAAAACTAAGAAATAATGATTTTACTCTTGAATGACATTGAAAAGCATGGAAAGAACCTTTAGTGGTCAGGAATTAATACAAGTGTTGCTGACAGAACAGAGCTATTATGCATCATGTAAATGCATTGCTAATCACTTTACTATAGGAATACATTACAAAATAACTTATATGAGAAATGCATTGAAAATGAAGAAAGCAATTGTCTGTGGTGAGTAATTAATACAAATATTACTAACAGAACTATTCTATGTGTACGATTAATGCATTGCTGGGGATTTTATTATAGAAATGCATATAATTTTACTAAAGGAATGAATTGAAAATTATTTGTGCAATTCTTGGAAAAATTTTGTATTAGTTTGTTTACTAATTTTTAAAATTATTTATAATTTAAAACAAACACAAATTTAGTTTTCACTCCAGTTTAGATTAAAAAAAGATTTTTACCCTTGAATGACCTTGAAAACTGTAAATGAAAAAACTTTTGATGGTCAGGAAATAATGCCAGCTTTACTAACAGAACAAGGATATTATATATCTAACATTATATCTGTTATTGTACTGCTGCTATTAGATTAAGTTCTCCCCTCATAACTTGGTAGGTTCTTGCTAGTAGCAGGTTTGTCTCCCCCACAGTTCTTAATGAACTCAACCTCTCAGCTCCATATAAACTGTGCCAATTTTTCCTTGAGGCACATGCCTCTTGGTTTACTAACTTGGCTAACAGTCTAACTCTCTGCCTTCAGGTGGAGAGGAACCCGGATGAGGATTCACTGAAGGGCAGAGTCTCGTTCGGGGTGGTTGGCTGCTCCTGAACCCGTTTATGCAGGTTCAAAGAGGGAATATTTTTGGCCAAGCTTACGGGCTCGGAGATCCCACGTTAAACCCGGCCTTGTGCCACATGTAACCCTCATGGGGGGGTTGCCAAATATCACCTGCCTCTTGGTTTGCTGGTGTGTTGCTTGTCAACCTCTCTGTGTCCAAACAGGGAGGAATCCAGACGAGGCTATGCTGAAGGACAGTCTTTTCTGGGGAGGTAGATGGCTACCTGACTCCATATATATGAGGTCTACGGGAATTTTTGCCTGAGCCTATGGGCTCTGAATCGCCCCACATTGAAAACGGCCTTGTGCCACATCCTGCTTTGTGGGGAGTTTTGGGGTAAACACTGAAACTACCTCATGCCAAAAAAATTGCAACATTGTTAGTCTGAACCATGGGTTATTAAACATAGTAGTAAAGCATAGTTAAAACAAAATGACTGATGAAAGGAAGGAAAACAAATTTTTAATCCCACTAATATGAAAGACTGAAACAACATCTTATGATGATTGGAAGTTTGATGTCAAATTATGGACTCAATTCACCAGGAGAGAAAAGAGACAACAGGGATTTGCAATCTAAAACATATTACCAACTGAAAAAGGTGTTAATGAGAAAGATAGATTGATCATGCAAAATGGTGTTCATATAAAAATCTTTTGAAGAAAGGGTTGGATACCATGAATCAGTTTCTCAGTTCTCACGAGAAGAATGTCAAAGAGTTAAAAAAGCAAGGCATCATTTTACCTGAGGTAGTTCTGGCTGTACAACTTACTGACAGCACTGGATTGGATAAAAAACAAAAAACAAATGGTTCTTACAGTGGTTGATTATATGAAAAAGGAGGAAGTATATGAACAAATGAATAATGCCCTTAGAAAATTCTTTTGGAAGCAAGGAATGTCATATTGACAGAGACAGATGAGATAGATATCAAAGAAGAACCTGTGTACACAGCAAATTCAGAGGAGACATATTTTTCTAGAAGTAAAAATAATAACCGAGGAACAAGATTCAAAGGCTATAGTCATGGTGGTGCATGATCAGAACATGATGGGAGACAGATGTCTAAATTGGATGAAGCACAATTTAGGTGTGCAGGTTTCCAAAGAGGTAGAATATCAGGAAGAGGAGTATACTGGGGAAGAATAAGTATAGCCTACATTTAAAGAAATTTGCATGATAAAACCAGTAATTACCTTAAATGGTTGGTATTCAAATCAATTATACATTTCTTAAAGGATTGTCTACATAGAAAAAGAAATCAAGAAGCAAGTCCTTTGTAAACATTAAAAGTTCAGGAAAATGTTGAAGTTAGTGAAGCTTATAAAGTAGGTGCTTACACACATGAGGATAAACAGATCCTCATGAATTAAACAGTCAATGTTGCTGTTCTGGATAATGCTTGGGTATGAATGGAAGGATAAGTATTTGGCTTCATTATTGGCAAGCAAAAGAAGTTAAACTTCTACCAGGTGGAACAACATTCAAGTTTGGTGCAGGAGGTAAAATACAGATGAAGGAATGGAGATTCCTTGTATTATTGGTGGTCAAAAGGTTACCCTAAAAACAGAAGTAGTAGACAGCAATATTCTCCTAGTGCCAGGCAAACTAGACAGGAAAAGAATGGGATTCAGATTAAACATGGAAAATGACATATTGGAAGTCTATAGAAGATCTCTTGAATTGGATACAACATTCTCTGTAGATTACTAAATTCTACTGAAATAATGCAAGGCAAAAATTGAGAAAGTCATGGTGGCAGAATAGAAATCATGCAAGGAAAAGAAGATTTTGACCCATAAACAGTTTGAACATCCTTCAGCTATAAACCTGAAAGCTATCATAAAAAATGATGCACTTGGTAAAGTATGTGAAAAGCTAATTGAAGATATTAGCAAGAAGTGTGAAGTTTGTAAAAGATTCAAGAAGACTCCTGCACAACCAAGTGTATCTTTTCCGTTGACTAGGCAATTTATTGATGTTGTGGCAATGGATGTAAAACAATATAAAATGTTTACATTTTATTGATATTTCACTCCATTCAGTTTAAAGTAAAAAATTGATTGGAAGAAAACTCCTAAAGTGATGACAGATAAGGCTGCAATTAAGTGGATAGTTAGCTGATAATAGTGAGAAATTTGATAACACAAAATATAGTGGATTGGCTGAACAATTCAATGAAGAGATTTGTGCCCCTTTTGCATACTGACCATTGGTCAAATGGTATATATGAGAGAAACCACTATGTCATAGATATATGCATACAGAAAATAATGGAGGAAGATCCCAAAATGGAAATAAACATTGCTCTTGCCTGGGCAGTCAATGCAAAAAACTATGCAAAACAACCTTGGATATAGTCCAATTCTGCTTGTTTTGAGCAACCACCCTAATTTATCATCAATCATGGAAAACCTTAGAAGAGACAGAAATAAGTGATACAGTTATTAAACATCTCAATGCATTCCATGCAGCAAGAAGAGCTTACACAAAAGCAGAATCAAATGAACATTGCGCTATAATATCAGGACAGAAAATTTTGTTGGCTGGAGATCTTGTATTTTACAAGAGAGATGACAGTAACAGATGGTGTAGTCCAGGTTATGTTATTGGCCAGGATGGGAAAGTTGTTTTCATCAAGTACAAAAATCAGTTAATCTGACTTTGAAACATGTAAATCGGATTAAGGAAATGGGACAGAATTAAGGACTGACAAAAAAAAATTGATGGGACTCATGGTGAAGATAAAGATATCAATCATCCTGAAGAAAATCAGAATGATGAGCTAATAAGTTTGAAAAAATATATGCAAGAATTATGTGGCAAAGTGGATAATCAGAGACAGGAAGAGCAAGTTTCAGAACCAAGAAAGTCCACAATACAAAATGAAAGTGAAAACATGTGATCACAGAAAATTCCGAGAGTCAATGAAACAATAAAATATCACTTAGCAGAAAGTGAGGAGTGGACTCATGCTAAAGTGATAAGTAGAGGAGGAAAATCCACAGAAAAAAAAAACCCAAATATTATGTGAATGTAATGAATGAAAACGATAAAGAAATATTGGGAGTATATTTGAATAAATTAGAATATAAAATAGTGAAAAATGATAAAGAATAAATTGATGACAGTAGAAAAGACAGGCCTACATGCGAGAGAAAGAGTGATCAGGATGAAATAAATGTGATTTTTGTGTCAATTGGCAGTCACTGGAAGCCTGACGTCATCAAGGCAAAGGAGCAAGAACGAGAAAATTGGAATCTTTTTAATGTTTCCAAAGAGGTACAGGACAGGTGCCAGAAGACACTGTTAACACACTGGAGAGTGACAGAGAAGCCTTTAGCTTTAGGAAAGAAACAAGTGAAAGCCAGATTGGTTGTGAGATGTTTTGAAGAAGAGAGCATTCAATGAGATTTTCCAACTGCTAGTAAGTCTACACTTAGAATAGGGATGACAATAGCAGAAAGTAAGGAATGGAAATGTGAAACAATTGACATCAAAGCAGCATTCTTGTAGGGCGGACAACTGGATAGAGATATTTATTATGTCACCTACAGAAATAAAAGATGGTGCAATATGGAAGTTAAACAAAGCAATATATTGCCTTGACGATGCATCTCAAAATTGGTACTTCAGTGTAAAAGATTATCTTAGCAGATTGAGTTGTAAGCAGTCTGAATTAGACAAAGCCCTCTTTAGATGGTATAACAATGAGAAATTAAAAGGAATATTTGTGATGCATGTGGATGAGTTCTTATTTGCAGAAACTAATGATTTTAACAAGAGTGTTATTGATCCCATTGCCAGAAGATATAAAGTTGGAAAGAAATCATTAGAAAATGTCTGCTATGTTGGTTTGAATGTGAAACAAAATAAAAGCAATGCCATTCAAGTAGACCAAAATGACTATGAAGTAGAAACGAAGGGAGTTCCAATTTCTGCAAGTAAAAAAAAGGATAGAACATACCCACTGAACAGAAATAAAATGGATGCTTTAAGAACAACAGTGGTCAGCAATACAAACATGCCCAGATTTGAAATTGGAACTCATTATGTGAGCATCCAAATTTGATGCACTAACAGCCAACAAAGTTTGCCAATGCAAAACTTCAAATGCATTCCTAATCTTGAACTTTAGAGAATGGAAATTGATGTTGTTGAGGTCCAAGCCATCATTGAAATAAGGACAAACACATACGTTGAAAAAAATACTGGTATATCTGAAGAAAATATTTACAACAGAGATTAGTAGTCAACAATGCAGTCAGTAACAATCCAAAGAGTATAAAGTCAAAACATTTGATCTTCCGGTAGAAAACTGTGATGGTCACCTGATCTTCCCAGAACTCTATAAACAACTGTCCTATTAGTAGTAGAATCAGTCCATTCTGATGAAAGGTGGTGAGATGTCTTCTCTAATGCATCATGAGGTAATCTTCCAGATGGGGTCTCAAGTGCTCAGGGACATGTAATATGTCTAACTGGCAAAAAGCAAAGAAGTTGTCCACTATCTTGGACATACAACAAAATTAAATACAAGGTGTCCAGCACTTTAGCATCTGAAACACTTTCAATGTATGATGCAGTTGATGAAGCCATCTATCTGGACAGTCTTCTAGCAGTGATATATTGTAACAGCTATACCACAAATAAAATACCTATTAGTGTATACACAGACAATAGATCTTTACATCAAAATATTCACTTCACAAAGAAAGTCCATGATAACTACAAATTAACATTTCTGATATCAGAAGAATGACCACTCATGAAGAGATACAGTCCATAAAATGGGTCCACATCACCTTTCAACTTGCAGATGTTTTGGCAAAGAGAAGACTGCTAGAAGTTCTTACAACTGGAAAGCTTATCAACCAATAAATTCCACTGTTATTTTATTTTTAAAAAAATAAACTGTAGCAAATGAGTCGACTTCAACAGTGTAAGGGATGCAACTCTTTCCGTCTGAAAATGTCTGACAACGCATCTTTGGCAAGTTTTAATGTACACCAAACACGGGTGTAATACCGTTCTCCCCATTTCTCCAAGCAACCTGCTTTTATGGAGCCCAGACACACCTCATTAGCATGTGTGTAACGCGACTTTGCGTGACTGCACGAGACTGTGAATATTAAAAGTCACGGACGCCATCTTGGATCTTTTCTTTCCTTTCTCAACCCACAGGCCAGGCAAACGCGAGGGCGTTTGTGAGGTAAACCATTTCTATTTTCCCCACATAAACATAATAATAGGAGGAATATTTTATAATTGTTATTGTTATTCTGTTGCTATTACATTAAGTCTCCCACCTTGGTACGTTCTTGCTAGCAGCAGCAGTATGTTTGTCTCCACTGCAGTTCTTTATGGACTCAACCTCTCAGCTCTATATAAATTGTGTTCATTTCTCCTCAAGGAGAAACAACCACATGCCTGGAGAACACTTGTCAGTCTGACCCATGGGTTATTAAACATGTAATATGAAAACATTGCTGATGAGTTTATTATCACAATATATTACAAAATAATTATATGAGAAATAAATTGAAAATGAAGGAAGAAATTATCTGTGGTGAGGAATTAATACAAGCATTACTGACAGAACAGTATTATATGCATAATATTAATGCATCACTAATGTTTTTATTATAGGAATGCATCTTATTATTTTTTTATTATAGGAATTCATCCTATAGGAATGAGAATTTCCTCAAAAATGTAAGGTTAACTCTTTAAGAGCAGAAACAATGTTGGCTTCCTATTTCAACAGATCATTTGATTGACCGATTCATTTCTTTATGGCTTAACCTTTTGCAGGTTATTTAAAGCCAGGATAATTTTGGCGATAATGATTTACTGATACAAGACTTACTAATTAACCAATAGCTGATGAGAGGAGATGGATTCATACCTTTCCCCAAGAGTATTTGCGCCAAAGTGAATATAATGAAACCTACCGTAATCAGATCTTGACTCTCCAATTTCCAATTCTATGCAGTTATCCATTATACCTGCTGTACATCCAAGTTTACAGCAAATGGTATTTCCAAATGAGCACACATCTAGGTACTGATCAGAAATGCTTAATTCCAGACAGACCTTTTGAAATAATCAAGATGCCTGAATCAGAAAGTAAGAACTGGGTTGAGCTATAGATGACAGAAATAAGTGGCCAGAAGTGTTAATTTGAGGATGATCATATTAACAGAAGTTTTCCTGGTACAAGTGAGAGGCATCTTGTCTGATCTCGATGTTCTATTACTGAATTTAGCTTAAATGACACAAAGCAACACATTAAGAGCACTTACTGTCTACTGAAAAGTTTTAATACTGGGTATTGTAAGCAATTTTTCAGTACAGTTATACAACAGGTACTACAACCAAAAGAATTTTATTTTATGTCCTTACAAATTAAGCACTCCAGCTCATGAATATTTAAAAGTAAATCTCTTTTATTAAATTTTATAAACGTTAACAGGGGGCTCAGTTTGCTATGTAAATTTATTGTAAATTGATCCCCCCTATGAAAAAAATATGCTCATATGAAGAAATTTCTTAAAATTCAAGAAATATTTTTTTGTTTTAAATTCATTATACAAGAGTGCTTAATCAGTAATATAATATGAAAAAAAGAACAATTTTTTAAAAGTTTTTAATAAAACATGTTGTAGGAACATATTTGTTTTGATTTCCATAGGGGTATCAACTTAGAATGAAGTTGCACAGAGAAGTGGACCCCCACTATTAACTTTTATAAATAAATTTTAGTACAGTTTTGTTTGGCTTTTTTTGTGCTTAATCTATAGAAATATGAAAACAAAAACTTTTATATTTATTATTTCTGGATGCTGTGGTGCGCGCTCTCTCTCTCTCTCTCTCAATATGTCTAGCCACACTGATGAGCTGTGAAACAGTCTGTCTGTGGATAACAATATATATATACATGCTCCTGAAAAAATTATTTCAGTTGAGTTCTTGAGGGAGGAAAGTGAATTTGTAAACAGTGACTATTACTGCTACTGATGCAAGAGTCTTCATTAAGACAAATCGAGTTTTCTGGTCACTGGCATGTTTGTCTAAAAATAAATATATTAAATTCACCTTCATCCCTGCCATGCACCAATAGCTTAGAAGTAAAATCTCTGACTGATACCAAATCAGTTGGGTTTCGATCCCAGCTTGAGGTAATCTAATGTCTAACCACACTGATAAGCTGTGAAACGGTCTGTCTGTGGATGACTATATATATATATATATATATAGTCATATATATATATATATATATATATATATATATATATAGAGAGAGAGAGAGAGAGAGAGACAGTGCAATGGGATGGGTAAATGGTTATCATTTTATATTTTTAATTTTGTACATGCATGTTGTTTGTTTTTGATTTTGTCTACTGCACAGTATAGTAGGGTCAGTTGGGCACCATCTGTGAGCAAAAGAGTACCATGATGCAATTCACTCAATCAGAAATTTGGCATGCTGTACTGCTTTGCATTCATGAATATGAACATTTCAGAGTGTTGTGGTGACAATCTGAGGACAGTGCTGATGATTTTGAATGAACTGAATAAATTAATGGTGATTACAAAAGTAAAGCAGCACAGAAAACTCACTCCATTCTTATAAGAAAAAAACTCCTGAATTTGTTGGTGAGAGCCTCAGACTCAACATGGAAGCCTACATCAACTGCCTTGAGGAGGTAGTGCTACCCTGGGTCAAAAGGGTGGCTGCTGGAAGACCCTATGTTTGGCAACAAAACTCTGCATCATGCTTCACAAGCAGAAGAATCCAGTTATGGCTGTCAGACAATTTCTGCAACCATAGCACCCCTTACATCTGGCCACCTAACTCCCTAGACTGCAACCTCCTTGATTATTATGTGTGGGACACAGTTGAGCAGAGACCAACAAAACTCCTTGTCTTACTAAAGATGAACTGAAGGCAAAGATTATGACAGCATTCACCAACTTAAACAAGGAGACTGTCCAGAAGAGTTGCAGGAGATTCTGAAGCCATCTGAAGTCCATGGTTTAAGCCAATGGCGATTTTATTGAATAAATTTACTCTTTAGTATTTCAAGATATTTTTGTGTAATTTTGGTAAATATATCTGTTTGAATGACATGTCAGTGTTATTTTCATTTTTGCATAATTTAGATAACAATTTATCCATCACACCCTGTAAATGGTCAAGTGGCTAGAAAGTTTGCTTATTAACCATTCATGCAACCTGATTTTGAATCTCACTATAATGGATTTGTCAGGGTGGTTACTTCTTGATGTTACTTGCCTGGAAAGGTGATCCCAGCATGCAACGACAACATTGGAAAGTGCCTGAAAATTATACCTTCAACTCACCCTTTTAAGTGAAATTAGGTAGATGGACCTGTTCAGAAGTCATTGAAGGGAGTGTTAGCATGAAGTTTCAAGCCATCATTACCCAGAATTTGAGCATGCTGTCCTTGTTCAAAATGTTTCTCCCTGAAACTGCATCTATAGTCCAATGTACTGCTCAGCCTAGTTGTAGGAAAATCAAGGGTGGGCTCTATAGGTGTTTAACAAACACAAAGCTGATATCTGCAACAAGGAATGGCTAGCCATGTTAGCCAATGAATGTGCTCAGAAATGAGTAGCCGGCCATTATATATTGTTTCGACAGTATAGTGTGGTTTAATGGTTACATGCTTCAGAAACAGAACAGGCAAATGGAGTTCTACTTTCAGTGAAATTGCTTATATTCCCTTTATATCATATTCTTTAAAACTTCCTCATTGCTCCCATTTTATGTCCATTTTTGGCATTCAGTGGAATCAGATCTCTGTGTGACTCTTTAAGTCTCTTCATCATACGTCAGAAGATTATTCAGCATTCATGGGCACAGAGAGAATTTTCAGTATTTTTAATTAAATTTTCCAGTTTCTTAATACTTTGCTTGGTTCCTAGAAGACATCTTTCATTATTTCTGCCCTGTAATTTCTATGTCACATTTTCCACTGTCTGTTAGTATGCTATCTGGATAAGTGAAACCCTGTTCCCACTTGATTTTGTTGCTCTCAATACATTGTTCACATCTTGGGCTACCTTTTTGCTGACAACTATGCATTCTATCTTCTAACAGTCTTTTCTTTTTACTTTCCTTTATTACCTTATCTAGGCATTCTTCCAGTTTTCCTTCAGAGTCTGCCATCAACACAGTGTCAGCTGTGTATCATATGTTAAGATTACATTTGCTGATAATAAGTCCTGGTAGGCCTTTTAGTTCTCTCAGGATTATTTAATTGTATCACCTCCTATTATGTACTATGACCCTTCAGAACATGGGTGATCATGGAACTCCACAACTTCCTATCTTTTGTAGCTTTAAGCAATATTAATCCCCTTACTATCCTTCCCAGTCACTATTAAACCATCTTTTTATAAAAGCTCATAAGGGATGTTCTTTGGTCTTTCACTCTATCTCAAATGCCTTTAATATGTCTAGTGACTGTTTAATTCTTCTAGCCCTCTTTTCTCATTATATGTTCCAGAAATTTTGTCTCTTTCTGATTGTAAGTACAAGCATCTTTTTTGTTCCTATTTTCTTTAAAACTTCCTCATTGCTAACATGTTCTGTCCATGGTATTCTCAGCATCTTTCTGAAGAGCTCCATCTCCATTGCCTTAAGTCTCCTCTGTGTGAAGATTGTCCAGTACTTAATGCCATATAAGAGAACTGGTATTACATACAAGTTCAGCACTATTTACTTTGTTTCTAATGAAATTTTCCTGTTTCTTAATATAGTAGTAGTAATATTATGCTTAGCTTTTGGAAGGCATGTTTCACTATTCGAATCCACCTTCATATTTCTATGTCACATTTTCCATCATCTATTATAACATTACTCAGACAGATTTCTGTATTTGCTTGAATCTAACATTCCAATTTATAGCTTGCATCTTCTTAGAATTGGTAGTTAGTCCTTTCTTCTTTCCTTTACTACATTGCCTTAGTTCTTACTCTTCTATGTTTCCGTGTACATTCACTGAACTCATTCTCTATTTGCATGCCAATTGTTTGCTCCCAGTAGATGTTACAGATTACTCAGATATTTTTCCAATAGAAGTTAGACTTACATAATATTTCAAGTAGGACTTTGTATCCTACTTTATCAAATCCATTTGTGGAAGCTATGCAATCTAGGAATCATCAAGCTTATTAAAATAAAGATTATTATAATCTGAATTCAGCACACTGATCCCATTTTCTGCACTGGTTAACATGACAATAACTACACCTGATCGTCCTGGGAAAGACATTAAACTACATCCACATCCTGGGTAAAACGTTAAACTATGTCCAGCAGCAAGGCCTCTGATCAGGTGGTTTTGAGGAGTGTGGAACCCCCTCTTAATTGCTGGTGTTCCCAGGTCCACCCTGACCCAGGGTAGTAGCACCTGTTACGGTCCCAGCTATGGGCAAATAGCAAATAGTTAACTATTACCAGCAATACTTTTTTGAAAAAAATTATTACCAGTAATACAATTTTGAAGGAAATATATTACCAGAAACAGATTTTTGACAAAACAAAATATTACCAGCAATAAAAATGTTGTCGGCATTAAATAACCGATTGAGGTTGATATGCCATTAAACAAAATAATCCAAAGAATACATATTCTATTCATACGAATCTATTTTAAAAATGTTGTCAGCATTAAATAACCCATTGAGGTTGATATGCCGTAGAAGAAAATAAACCAAACTAAACCACACCTGAAGCTCTGTGTAGCACAGTGCCAAATGCGGAGAAATGGTGATTTATTGTACCAATTCTTCAAGTAAAGGTGAGATTGCCTGTTGACCTACCTACCTTGAAAATTAGGATCGAAAACCCTGGCACACAGACAAAATCTTTTCATCTATCACCGTCCCATGGTATCAAATACCTTTCAAAGCAAAACCAACTCTCACCATTCTTCTGGCTTTTTGAGTTGTTCAGTGTACAATCCTTGAAATCTAATCTCAGCTCTCTGTCAGGATTTTCTTTGACTCAGAGCTGAGGTTGCAGTTAAAATCACTGAACTAATCAATTAAGCAGACATTTTATTTTCTGTAGAAACGACAAATTCTATTATGTCGGTCACAATAAATGAATATATATGAAAAGTTATCAGCCTAATAAATAAAAATTCTGATGTTTGGTCATTTGACCACATTTTTAGAAGTAGATCAAACTGAAAAATGTTGAGTACCTTTTTATGTATGCATGCATATATATAGGCACCTCCATAGTTTTGTAATCAAAATCTTAATGTTGTTATTAAGAGTAAAGACTAAAGGATTTTCTGATTATTAAAATATATTTTTTATCCTTTTTAGAATGTTCAAAATTTTAATTTTCTTGCATCAATGAGTGACCATAAATTAGCATAGGAAATTTAAGTGTTTTTTGTTTTTTTGCCTTGAAAAACACATTCAAATAATTTTCAGATTTAATTGAAACTTTCCAAACTTTTAGAAAGGTTTCTTTTTTAGAAAATCTTGGTAAAAATATATATTTACATCTGTTGTACACCCCCACAACTGAAATTTTTGAGAAATTTATTTTTATACCACTTAATGTTTTTATTAGTTATACTCAGAATTCTTTGATGAATTTAAATCATCCATTTCCTTTTTTTTTTTTGTATATAACAGGATCCCCAGTTACCAAAACTCTCCTCTGAATCATAAAATAGAGAAATACAATAAAACTAAGACTGTATCTGTCTATATTTCTTATATGAGGTATTATATACACTATTTACATTATTCAGAGTATTGTCCTCATCTTTGTTACCATATTTATCACATTTCTGCTGTTGTACACTTCGACCTTCTTCAGGTGGTTGGAATGCCAAACTGAACCTTTTATTTCACTCACTGGGGTAGACTGTTCTAGTTCCACATTCCATGTCTAATAGATGTCAGTTATCAGTTATCTCCTATTAATTCACCTCTCCACATGGATGTCCTTAAGGACATATGGCACAGTGGATAAAGGCATTGGTTAGATCCAGTGACAGGATCTAAAGAATTTTGAGTTCAATACCTGGTTTAGGCAGTGGAGAACTTGGAGAGGTGAATTAACTGGATATAACTGATAACTGACATCCATTAGACATTGCTCAATTAACAGCAGGTCTTTCTGACAGGAGTTTGCATCTGATTGGCTAAACCAGCTGCTGAAATGGTGACTTTTCCAAAACTTTTGTTGTAATGCTCTTCTCCAGCCAGATTCCCCTCCAGCAACAGTTTCCCAGTCTTCATCATTGACGCCAAGAGTATTTAGTTTATATTTAACTATACCCTTGAAATGTTTTTTGGGCTTATGAGTGGGTTGATAATCTTGTACCAGCTCACCATAAAAAAGACTTTGGGACAATCTACCATCCTCCATATATGTCAGTTAACCAGTCCAGCACATTTGATTATGGACAAGTAGTTTCTTTATGCTGTCACCGAGGGACTTTTGTGTCTGGTGTACAAGACTGACAATTGATGTTCCAGATACATCTCATGCGCTGCTGGTGAAAATGCTCTAAGACCTTTGATAATTGGTCCATGCTTCAAAGGAATATAAAAAGGTGGTTGGGACAACTGTTTCATAGATGCAAGTCTTTGTGCTTAAAGAGATATATATACCTACCTACTTATACATAGGTATACATTGCGTGAGATCCTTGGTCTTTGTTAAGTCAACTCTCTAGAAGGAAAACTCTGATATAATACCTGTGATTTCATTTGCATCCAATGATGTAGGTAGGTTCTTCTTCTTGGACAAATGCATTCACAGAGAAGGAGTGGCTCTGTGCAAAGCCTTTTCTTACTTAAAAAAAAAGCTTCATGTACAGGTATTGCTCGATTTCTTTTGACATCTTGAAGACTTATAAAAACTTACAGACCAATGTCAATAAGGAGCTTGAAAGGAATAATGCAAGCGTCTTGCCCAGCAGGTGTCCCAGGGCATGACAGCCTAGGCCTAGTTATCCTCTTGCTACTGTGAGAAAGTTTAAGCCTTTGAAGATTGATTGCTGGAATATCTCGACATTACTAAACACTGAAAACAGTACATGACCTGAACGAAGATCAGTGCTAGTAGCAAAAAAGCTACCTTGATAAAATGAGGTTGCAAGAATCAGAGAATGTAAAGCCTTAGGGCTAAAAAGCCACATCTATGTTGCCATATTTGAGGATAGATAAAGAAATGTATCTTGCGATGGTCATACTTGATAATGGCAGCTATCATAGGTAGGCATTGTCAGTCTTTGCAGATTATAGAGTCTACTAAGGTGGCTAACTAAAATACAAATCCGTTTGGTGGTTAAGATTTTTAAGAATAAAATTTGCTTTCACACTAAATATGCAATACTCACGGTGAATGAAAATTTGGTTATATTTGTTTAATATAGCCTACCTGTGATATCAGAGTTTACATAAATACTGATAACTGTGTAATGAACAGGATCTCACATAAGTTTGTTACATTTACTTTCATGACTTGGGAAAGATATAAATTCATCTCCCCCCAACCATGGGTTAAATAGTAAGACTTGTATCTGGAAAAATCATTGTTATTCTCAAAAATTCTTAATTCAATAATCACTTGCAAAAAAATAAAAAATTATTATTAAAATCCAAAATAGAAGCATTACTTTACTCTAAAGAGAAAGGCCAAAGAAATGCAAAGGAGAAATTTATCTTGAAGATGGATAAATTGCTTGACATATTGAATTGTAAATGCTCTCCATTAACTTGTATAGCAATGAATTGTCAGGGTTGTGAAATTGGTACCCATATAACATGCTCTTGTTTTAGAGAAAGAAAAAAACATTCCAATGAAGGAATTAAAGATCAAAGAGACAAAGTTGTGGCAGAGGGTCACCTAAAATTATATTCCAGGATACAGGGGAAGAAAAGATTTAAAAGACTTGGGTAAAAAAAATAAAAATTGCCAAGAAAAGGAAAATAGAAAACAAGCAAGATGGTGAGGAATATGAGGAGTAGATGAAAATGGAAACTGAACCAGATGGAGATTTTAACCATCAACAGATGTGACTTCTGATTCTGTCACTAGTTTGGCAATTTTTTTTTTCTTTAGAGAATAAATTATTAATGAGATTTTTTTTTAGTAAGTATGCAATGCCTATGTAATTTATATACAGGATGCATGCATAAAAACATTTGTATACAGGTGTGTACATGTGTTATTACATATGTACAGCATAATATATATATATATATATATATATATAGGTCATCTACGACAGACTGTTCAGTGTGTTCAAGACATCAGTTGCCTCTAGCTAAATTCGGTCTGATATAAATAAATAAAAAATATATTGACAAATATTCAAGATGATGAATGTCTATTATGTCTGATCATGGATAATTCTAATGTTCATATGTTTGCAAACAAAGTTATGAGCTATATAAGATGATTTTACAACACATTATCTACTGTAATGTTTCCTTGACCAGTGGACCAAAAATGCAAACCCCACATTTACAACCACTAATAATGAATGAAAATATATTTTAAATAATGATCTAACTGATCCACTATATATATATATATATATATATATATATATATATATATATATATATATATATATATATATATACTTTTTTTTTTCTTTCTGATGATTCCTACCTCAGTACTCCAACTGTCTTTTTGTTCTTTTATTTTTCTCTTTCATAGATACCATATACTTTAGAAGATTGTTTAGACCAAGTTAATGGCCATTTAGACTTTCTCCATATTAATAGGAGTTCACTTGTTTTTAATGAAATTATATGTCACAGGGGTAATCATCAGGATATTTTAGAGATGCTCATGGCAAAACAAATGGTGGGGAACCACTGAAGTAAACCAAAAAATTATGACAATATTAGAAATGCTACTATAGTCAGTGTAAGGCAGTAGTTCCCGGTATGGTGCACCTCATAACAAAGATAGCAAAGACTATTTATAATTGACTGAAGGTAAGAAAATTTGACAAGATTCTCTTGAATGCTGGAGGTGAAAAAAAAAAGTGTGCATACAAGTTTTAAAACATGAGTGATGAAGAAGTTTGAAACATATTTTCAAAAAGAAAACTCTTATGTAGTTTGTCTACTTCATACCAATGAATCTACTTTTTCTTCAGGAATTGGGAAATCAGGGCTCTCTGCAATTTCCTGTCTTTTGTAGCTCTTTTTGGCCTATAATGTATGTGAGTTTTTGTAACTATTTTCTAATTAGCTTAAAACAGAAGTCATATTGCCATCTTTTGTAACATTGTAATTATAAGATAGTTTACATATAATATGCAATTTCTTTATCATCTTTTATATACCATGTTCTTTCTGGACAGTAGCAATCATGGCTCTGCACAATCTCTTGTCCTTTGTATTTCTTAGTAAATTTTGTCTTTTTGTTATCTCTCTTGAATCCTGTTCTGGTATCCATTTACTCAAGTTTGCTTGGGAAGTCATGCACTGTTTTAATCTCTCCCTCTTACCTTGTATATATCATGTGAGTATCAAATTTTCTAATCCATCTTTCTTCATTATGTGCCCAAGAAAATGCAACTACCTCTTTTGAATGTTAAGTATACATGTCCTTCTCATTTCCATTTTCTCTAAAATATATTATCTGAACCAACAGACAAACTGCTTCCTTCTGTTACAGACGTGGAGATCAACAAAAAGTTTGAGCTTAATTATTTTGGTGCTTCCTTGATTACATTATCTAAAGAGGTGATCAAAAACTTCTAGAAATCAACATTATAGGCATAGTATTCTAACTGCTATTCAAAAGGAAGGCTAGTTGATGAAATTCAGTTTACTTGAAATAGATCAAGTTACCCACATCAGATGGTATCTTGAAACAGTCAGAAATTAGGAGGGAAGGAAACCCAGAAAACGAATATGGAAATATTTCCTTAGATTATAAATTTCAAAACATGGGTTACAAGGAAAAGACTGAAAATCTTGTAACAATTTGTAAATTTATCGTAGAAGTTAACTATTCCTTGCTGGCTTATGATCAAAGTCATTTTTTTTAATTGCTTAAAATTTCAGAGCAAAGTTGTTGTTAACACTGTCATGGCAGCTGTGAAAAGGGGTATGTCCACATTGAAAATATAATTCAAACACTGTTCTTTTAAGAAAGTAAACTAGAGAGGATTCATAGAATAGATGAAATTAGAGAGGAAGGAGACTGAGAAAACCAATATGGAAATGTTTTGCTTATAATGCAACAGTGATGTATCAATATATATTAAAATTGATTGAATGGAAAGAAAAGTATCTGATCACTTTAGAAATAAAAAATTTTCTCCATTTTCCAAAGAACATACCAAACTGGTCTTGTCATATTCAAAGCATAGAAATAGATAACAGTTTTCTACAGAATACTTCTCAAAGACAAGAAATGGTGGTATTCAAGCTCAAGAGTTGAGCCAAACACTGATGGTAAGAAATCAATCAAAGAAGAAACTTATTAGTTCAAGTGAACCAAGCAATTTTTTTAAATGAACTGCTTGAATATGTATATTTTTACAAATGTTAATATTCTTTTTATTGGGTAGAAGAATTTCATAAGATTTATCTAATATTGCATTTGGCTATTACAAAATTACTTTAATTAAATATTAAACAATATTCCATTTCTGTCTATACTTCTGAGATGAGGTATTGTAATTAGTTAAGCTATTTGCATTATTTGAACTGTTGTATTTGAGATATCTGGAAGAGGCATGGGACATGGAACTAGAACAGTCAGGAAAAAATAAAGGATTTAATTTGAAATTCCAAGAAGAAAGCCAGAGTGTACAACAATTGAAACACTGTGGACATGGCAACAAAGATGAGGACAATCGTCTGAACAATGTAAGTAATGTAAATAATATTGCATTTTGTAATTTACAAAAGAAAGAGAAAAGTTTTTCTTTGCACTGTCAATATAAATGAAAATAAACACTACATTTTTTAATTGAATTTTCAATACAAGTTTATCCTATTATATAAAAATACACCACTGTTCATAAACTGTTTAAATACAAAAACTAAATTCAAGGGAATAATTTTACTTATATCTAGAAATACTGGGTTGCCATTTTATATTTTTAATTTCACACATGCACATTATTTTTGGTTTTGCTAACTGCACAGTTCAGTAGAGTCAGTTGGTCACTATCTGTGAGAAAAAGAGCACCATGATGCAATTTACTCTGCCAGAAATTTGAAAACGGCCTGCTGTACTGCTTGGCATTCATACTATGAAAATTTCAGTGTGCTTGGGTGTCAATCTTAGGATAATGTAGAGGATTTAGAAAGAGTTGGATAAGTTTAATGGTGATTATGAAGATACAGCAACTTGGAAAACTCACTCTGATAAGAAAAGAAGTCCCAAATTTGTTGGTGAAGGCCTCAAACTACATATGGTCACCTAACTCACCAAACTGCAACCCAACGATAATTATGTGTTGAAACAGAGTTGAATGAGAGATCAAGAAAACTCCTTGTAATACCAAAGATGAACTGAAAGCAAGGATTATAGCAGCATTCACCAATTTAAACAAGGAGACCATCCAGAAGAGTTGCAGGAGATTCCAAAATTGTCTGGAGGCTATGATTGGAGCTAATGGTGATTTTATTAAATAAATTTACTCTTTAGTATTTCAAGATATTTTTGTGTAATTTTGATAAATGTATCTGTTAAAATGAGATGTTGGTGTTTTTTTTTTTTGCCTAATTTAGATGACCATTTATCCATTGCTCCCTGTAGATATATATGTAATACATAGGTGCAGTTTACATTAGAGTGAAAAAGGCAGACCAAGGCGTGATTTACATTAGAGTTAAAATGATACACCTATGTCTGGTTAAGAGTCAAATAGACATGTCCGGTTTTTGCTAAAGTCAAAAACATACATGAGAGTCCAGTATATATCTGAGTGAAAAATGGAAGACATGTCTGGTTTAGACTAGTCTAAAATGTATGCATTAGTCTAATTTATACCAAAGTCTACAGGCATTCACCAGGAGGGTGGTATTTGGAGACCAATTTTACCACTGAGCAGGAGTTGAACTTGGTGTATTCTAAATTGTGTTGTCAGATCAGATAAATAAAGCTTATTTAGACAGCAAGAATTCATTTTAAACAGGTTTTGCTAAATTCAACTGACAATGGCAGCCTATATAATTTTTATTATATTTGTTTCATTTTCCAAAATAGGATGCTGCACTTCAGGATCAACATTATGAATAAACTGTCCAAACTTTTTTTTTTATTTCTCTGTTTTGTTCTAGTACTTTTGACAATCTCAGTCCGTATCAAGGACTGCATGTTTTCAGTATGATAAATAAGATTTTATTTACTAAATAGCTGAAGTCATAAAAAATAAAATAAAAAAAATAAATAAATCTCCATAGACACTTAACCAGACTAGACGATGTCATCTTCCGCTTTAGACACCCCAACCTTACCCTGACTTGACGTCTGTGAATGTAACTGAGATATTGATACAAATTATTAACCCTTACACCCCTTTTCTTTAAACAATTGCTCGAGCCATTACCATAGTAATCTTAATTTCAATAATGAATATGCTTATAAAACGCGTAAATTTCAGGAATAAGTTATTCCAGTAAAAAAATTTCACTTGAAGATGGAACAGAGCTTAGTACTTTAATTCAATTTAATTCAAATAATTATATTGAAGTTTTCGACTCTTTTTTTGAAACATGAGAACTCTTATGTAGCGTTGGAATCATATTTTAAAATAAATAATTATATATATATATATATAAAACAAAAAAAATCTGTCTTCAGTTAATAACCATGGGTTAAACAAAAAATATCACATGTTTTTTTTCCATATAAATAAAAAGTGAGCACTTTTTTCAAGATAAAGTGATACAACACAATTCATCAGACCATTAAGTAATTATTTTATATTAACTTATTATATTAAAATACACCTTTAAGTGCTGAATTATGATAAAATTTATTGTTTTATTTTAATGATTAGAATATATGATCTGACAGTTGCATTTATGCATGAAACAGAGTGTCACCATAGGATATTGACCTCAATGTCCACTTTTATATATATTTTAATAGTATCAACAAAGATTATGTTTCACTAAAATAAATGTCATAGATTATTTACATAAAACAATGAATTTTCACATGAGTCAAGAATTGAAGTTATTTTTTGAGAATTGAAGAAACAACCAATAAATATACACATAAATTCTATATATATATATATAAATATTTGACAATATATACACAAAAACGAAAATTATATTGGCTTTTCAGGAAAAAAAAAGTTGAAATTCTGGCTAGGACTCATAATAAGGAAGAGGGTTTGGAATAAAATTTGATTCTTACAGGACATATTGAAAATGAAGGAATATTAAATGAGTAAATGGATGGTCTTTTACAGGTTTTTTATTCTTATTTTCTTTTAACTAAAATATATAAAGGAATGAAAATTGTGTTAATAAATGACAGACCCAAAGAACCATTTAAAAACTAAGAAAAAAAATATTCATATATAAATTGTCTTTATAATGTGTATTTCTTATAAAAGATAATTATTTTTTTTATTTTACAAGAACAGTGCCATCATAAAATTAGATGACAAAACAAGAAAAAGATATGAAATTTTAGTAATTTTTTAATTTATACAACCGATTTTTTGGGTAAATTTATTTTTTTGGTTTAAAATTTTATTTTTTAACCAAGGGGATCTAGAATTTTAAATCAAACATTTTTGCATTTTTTTTTTTTTTCATTTTAACCTGGGTTTCCCAAATTCATAAAATTTGAAAAAAAAAAATGCCCTAGATTTCATAAAAAAAGATTTGGTTGAACCTTTCCAAGACTCAATTTAGACTTGCCCTTAAGAATTAGCCTCGTCTTGTTCCTCATGTCAGAGGAAAATTTTAGCATGTATCAAGTCAGAAGCATGGAAACCATTCGATCTAAACCTTCCTTTTGTAAGATGAAGACACTATTTAACCCATCAGAGCATGTCATTTTGTTTGCCTTTATCAAGAACTTATGTCCATGTTAAAATCTGTCAGTCCTAAAAAAAAAAATTAACGATATAAAATTTGATTAGTCAAAACATTGAACAAAAATTTTAAATATACTTTAGTAATGGATTAATTTTTCTTTTTTTATTTCATTCATTATTGAATATGTGATAAAACTCTTCAGAAAGTGAATGTCTCTCAGTTTGAAATTTGAGATAGGTTGAAATAATTGTAAAGAAATTAACTCTTCTAAAAGTCCAAATGATTTTGAATTACATATATTCATTTTACACTATTTAAATATTTAAATATCACATTTTAAATTTAGGATTGTAAAATAATTATGAAAAAGAAAGTTACATTCTATGATCAATTTTTTATATTAAATTGACATAAATATATCTGGTAATAATTCAATTGATTTGGCTCCCTAACCCTGCTAAACTGGTATATTTTTAAAGTAGTGTGAACTTTATGAATTTATTGAATATGTTTATAATAAAAATGACCAAAAAAATAAAAACATAGAAAAGCAAAAACCAGGTTTTTCAATAAAAAAAACAATGGAAAAAATGCTACCTAAACCTAAAAAAAAAATTTGTAAAACAGATTTTTAATCCAAGCAGAAAATTCCAAACAGTTAATCAAAAAATAAAAAAAAAAACACAAGAAACATGTTCAAAGAAGAGTTTTCAGGAGATAAGACTTCTTTTTTTTATTTCTATTTTAAAATCAAATGATTTGTTCTTTTTCAATTGAATTTTAATTCATGTTCCCCATCCATTTAATAAATAATAGTAATTATATTTTTCATAATCGAAGACAGAGAAATATTTATCTATTTCAACATTTTTCAAATATCTTTTCACATAAATGTCATGGCTATGCTATTTGTTTATTGAAAGTCAATCAATAATTCATGTTCTCTATTTTTAAGAGATTTTTGTCTTCTCTTGTGATTTCCACTGATTAATCACTAGTAAAAACATAAAATCTTCAAAAAAACATGTCCCAATAAAATGGTCAATGTAAATTTACTTCTTAGTTGTCAAAGTCTTCTGATTTGTCATTCATTACTAAACTGTTAGCAGAAAAAATAAAATTAACCATTTTTAAATTGAATATTTTTCAAATGATTTTCATATTTCTCAACTTACACCAAATTGTTTTCTTTCTTGTATAAATATAACATTTCCTTCTTTTGTTTTTATCGGGAATTAGAGTTGATTGTGACAAAAAATTGTTGTTTTGAACAAATATTTAAAAAAAATAAGGAAAAAAAAAAAAAAAAGGAAAAATATTTTTTTCAAATATTTCATCTTTTAAATAATGAAATTAATTGCTTCTCATTCAAGAATGGGAAAAATGAAAGAAAATAAATTTCATGGATTGAAATTATAAAATGTATTTATGAAGAACTAAGCAATGATCATGTTTGTGGAGGACAATGGATTTTCCTGCTTATTTGGTTGCCTAGACTCATCAATCATTTTAATCATCTAGACAAAGATGTAAATTTCCACTATAATCATGGCTGTATATAAAGCCATAAATTCTATGCTAAAAATATAAGAAAAAAATTCTAAAACTTCTAATTGAGAACATCTTTTTCAGGAACATGTATTTCAAAGAACACTATTCACCTGAAATAAAGGGTTTTAAATTTTAATCAATAATGAAAAAGGTTCTCTTCCAATTAAACTTGAATATGGCAATATAAGATGATTTATAATATTCAAATAAATTTAATATTTTCCACACTAAACAATTGTGAAAATATCATTGAAGTGAAATGTTTTGTTAATAAGGAACTGAATTTAAAAAAAAATAGCAAAAAATTTTTTGTTTTTTTGCAAAATTCACCTATTGGTAATTCAACAAAATAAAAAGAGATTTAAGGGTAATATCAATCCTCCTCTATGGCAGTGAATGCACTATTATCATTCTAGATGATGGCTAGAACAGAAATGTCCAGAATTGGTTAAATTTTTTTGAAGCTTTAAGGAAAATGGAAACAAAAGGATGCTAATATTTGAATCAGACAGATGTCTATGGAAACAAAATTAAAGGAGAAGAAGATTTGGAAGATTTGACACATTAGATATTTCAATGGCATAAAAGACAAAGTTAATTCATTTATATATCTATCTGATCAGGTGCAAATGGAATCTGATAGGGATGGATAGCAAAAAGACAAATTTTACAAACATCTGCCATGAAAATAGATCAAATGAGGACATGAAATTTTAAGATGAAATAAAAAAAAAACAAGAAGATCAAGAAAATTCAAAAATTTATTTTATATAACACAAAGTTTAAATAAATTTAGACATTATTTATACAAACTTTTCAGTCATATAAAAATGAAGATAAAATAAATTGTTTTAATATTTTTTTATCAAACAATGTTATAATGATTTTGAACACAGTCAATTGTCTCAGATGATAGCAATAATCCATTTTTGGTATAATATGGCGTTCCTCCCACAAAAGAACCAAGAAAGCAAAGGAATCATCAATATAAATAAGAAAATGTCAGTTTGTCAAGGAACTGTCACAGTTTTTTTTCTTATATACATTTTCCAAAACAAGATGGTATTGTATATTATACATATCTATATAATAAATGTGAATGTCAATATGTCAAAATTTTTCAAACATGACAGCCAACTCTATTTATTTCAATAGCCAAATTTAAAATTTTGGATTCCCAAGTTTTCATTACCTACAATTGTTTTTGGTGATTTTTTTTACATTTTTTTTTTTTTTTTTTTTTTTGTATGATAATTTTTATAACTTGGAAATAAATTTTGGAATAATCAAAATTAATTGTGAAATCCAGTGAAAGTCACCCATGAAATAAAAATAATCATTTGTATAGAAAGTAAGGACCTATGCACATCAAATTGTCTTTAAACTAAGTGGCAGCAGAAGAATTATTGTTGAATTTTTAAAAGGTAAGCTTAAATATTAATGCAATACTTAAATGCAGTGATCAATTTTGAGTTCTTCTGTAATTGTTGCCTATTGGATACAGCAGCAGTATGTCTTGCAGAAAGAAATCTCCAACAACAGAGGAGCAGATTGCAATCAAAAGAGCCAAGGCTGCAGCAAGGAAAAGAAAGTCTCACGCAAATGAAATTTTTATCAAATGGCAACCAAGAGTGCTTCCAACACTGAGAATATTCAAACACTTAGGCACTCTCAAACTCCTGAACAAGTGAAAAGCCCGATCAAGAGTCTTTCACACGAATTAACTTTAATGCCACCAGATAGGGCATCTTTTAAGCTAATTTACTAATAAAGCTGAGATTATTAAAATGAAAATCAGAGATTAATTTCACTGTTGAGATGACTGGACTTATAAGGTATGTAGATGAGAGATTACACTTACAGTATCTATAATTATCTGGTAATAGTGATAATAGCCATTTCCTTATAAGGAAATATTTAGTTTTCATTGACTGAGCAGCCAGTGCTACTTTCAGTTGAAATTGATAAAATTTTTCTATTAAAACAATTTTTCAGTAAAATATGTTTTTAAACCTCTTTTTATTTTCTTTTCAGAGTATTGAACTTGAATCAGCTTCCTTCTAGCCTTTTTGTTTGAAGTTTCACTTGTAGAACATCATCATCTTGATTATGTCATTAATTTCTTTCAAATTACATGTGCTATCCATTTTTTATTGTTAAAAAATTTGAAAGTCCTTATCATTGATATGGATTTCTGTAATTTTCAGTACAATTTAGGAAAAATAACAAAACTTAAGTGAAGCTAGATTTTTAAGGCTGAATCTTTTCTGATGATCCTTGCTAAGATCTACAGGTTTCATCCACTCAAAGTCATTTTTAATGATTGATTTTAGAAAACACTTGTATACAACTGACAGTTTAGATATTTCTGAATAGGTCTGGCACCAAACTTTGAATTCCATGTGAACATCTTTGGACAAAACTAAATTTAAAAACATGACTTGAGTTTTTCAGTTAATGCTTTGGATTTATAACAAAATAGGAAGAGACTTTTGTCCCTCTTACACAATACATAATCATTTATTTATTCTTTAATATGTAATAATTATATTATTATATTATATAGATGCAGATTACATAATATATTTAACATATTAGAATATTGATTATATAGGTACTGAAAAGTTTTCAGTACAACCAACTTCTCAAAGACTATTCTGATATTCAGTCATAAAAATAGAGTTCATCAGGCTGATAACTTTTCAGTACCTCTTCATAATTATATAATTATCATATTATTAAATATTCAAGTGGAGATATTAGAATTTCTTGAAACTTGATCCTCAGCCAACAAGAACCTCTCAAAATCCAACTAAACATCAAAATTTGTTTACAATGGGGCTTTTTGGTTGGGCCAAAAATTTTCATCATTAGTCTTTGGTTAAATATATGATCACTGTATGGTTAGTATATTGTTGACCAGCTCCTCCATATATCTTGGTTTGCATGCCAATTTTAAACCACTTCCATTTTATAATCTTCCAGTGTACTTAGTTGTGCAGTCAGCCAATTGTTTTTTTGTTTCAACCTCTTCTTTTTTTTTTCCTGAAATGAAACAGAATCTTGCAGATTGTTGAAACCTTTTTTTATGGTCACACTATTTTATAAACATCTCTTCTTGAAATCATTCATAGGAGATCTTTCAACGACCCTGTTCTTAACTGATGAAGTCTTGCACTGCAACATTTGTGATGCTGTCTACATAGGAGATGTCTAGGATGATTCTGTACCATCTTATTTCTAATTCTTAGATTCTTCACTGTAATTCTTCTGTTTATGTCCAACATTCACAGATGTACAAAAGGATTAAGAAGAACCGAGTCTCTGTTGAGTGATATGCATATAACACCCTCCATGGTTTCTGCTATCATCTCTAATCTGGATCCCCACAAAGCATGTGGACCCAATGGTATCCGTGTAATAGTCATTAATAAGTGTGCTCCTGAAGTGGTTCCTGTTCTCTCTGAACTGTATAATAAATGCCTCGCTGCCTCCTGCTTTCTGGAAGTCATCATCTATTGTTCCAGTTTTTAAGAACTCTGGTGAGCCATCCGACACTTTTAACTATCAGCCTATTAGCCATCTACTTATTTTTGGTAAACACTTACAGGCCCTAATCAATGCTGAATTGGTTCATCAGCTTTATTCAGAGGGTCTTTTCTTAGACAAGCAATATGGCTTTCATTTCTCCAGGTCAACTGCTGATGTACTGACGATGATTACGGAAAAAGTCTATCATGATATAGATAAAAATGGTGAAACCTGGGCTGTAGCATTGGACATCTCGACAAGGTTTGACATTCAGGTATTCTCCACAAACTGAAAAGTTATGGTATCTCCAGACACTTTTTTGAATTGATTCAGTCTTTCTTATCAAATTGTGAAATGAAAGTTATCCTGAACCACCACACATCTAGATCTTTTTGTACTAATGCAGGTGCCTCCCAGGGATCCATCCTTGGTATTACTCTGTTTTTAATTTTTATTAATGATATTCCTGATAACATCACCTCTCAACTTGGTATCTATGCTAATGAGACAACAAATTATTCTTGCCTTGATAGTAAGGCTTATCATTTTGACATGGTCAGAATGGTAGCTGATATCCAAAACAACCTCAAGTCCATCATTAACTGGAGCAAAAGATGGCTTGTTAATTTATGCCTCCAAAACTAAACTTTTCTTCATTAATCATCTGAGAGACCCCCTCACTGACTTCTATCAACATGGCTGATGCTAACCTCCAGGAAAGTGACACATTGTGTCTTCTTGGGCTCACGTTCTCTGCTAATATGAGGTGGAAAATCTATATTGAATCCATTGCTAGGTCAGACGCTAAGAAAGTTCACTATGTTGGCTGAGACAATTTTTTTCTCTAGAATCTATCTTACATATCTATAAGTCTACCATTCATCCATGCTTAGAATATTGCTCCCACATATGGTCTAGTACCCCTGCTGTTTACCTTGAGCTTCTTGATAAGATCCAAAGAAGAATCAGCAATATTACTGGTCCTGATCTAGTGGCTAAGTTCTAGTTACTTTTCCACCGTCATTAAGTTGATGCTCTATATTTTTTCTATAAATACTTTCATGGTAATTGTTCAGATAAGCTCTTCACTATAGCACCTAGAGTTTTTAAATTTAAGCTGACATCAAGATCTTATCAATTTACAGTTGAACTGGCCGCTAGATGTAGTCATAAATTCTATGCTAACAGTTTCTCTCACACTTCTCACTTATGGAACTCCCTTTCAGCTCTATGCTTTCCAGACAACTTTAATCTGCAAAAATTTAAATGCAATGTCAATTGCTATCTACTATTCATCTGATTACTCTTTTCACGTTCTCCTTATTATTAACGTTTCTGTTCCTAATTCTTCCACACCCTGTAAACCTTTGTGTTTTAGTGGCATTACTGTCTTGCTTGGGGAAATACCAATTAAAAAAAAAAAAGAATAATATTTATGTTATACAAGACCATAAACAGACAATGAAGTGGGATTCTCTTTTGTGGGGGAGGGGGGGTAATTTGTTGTATTTTTCTATTCCATGTTTTGTGTTGCTGTAAGAAATTTGATAGTTTTAGCTTAGTTGTGTGCCATGATTAGGGTTGTGGAGGATTTGTAGAAGGCTTTTGATGGAAACTGTCTTCTCTGAGTAAGCCTAAAATTCCTGTTTAATTCTATAATATATGTGTGTTCATTTTGAAAATGTGTTTGAACTTGGACTTCTTGTTGGCATTTAAAGGAAAACATTAAAAACACATCTAACATTATCAACGTTGTAATTATTTTTGTTTAAAATGTGCAAAAACAAAAAAATTGATGTTGTTGTCTTGGATATTTGGGGGGGGATATTAAACCTGAAATGTTATTTTGTTCCTGTTTCACCTACATAATATCATAAGTTTATTTTCATTTTATATATATATATATATATATATATATATATATATTCATATATATATATTTACAAAAATACATAAGTATGTATTTCTATTTCTTTTAACAAATGAAATATTTTTTTTTTAAATTCTGAGTGTATGTTTATGTTTGGTCAAGTTTCAATTACTGCATTTTTGAGAACTTTTAAGGACAGCATTTTTAGATTAAAATTGTGGGTGAAATTATTTTTGTGTATTCTGGAAGTTTCCCCAAAATATTTATTTTGCATATGCCATATGTAAAATAAATTCTAACAGTTGTTCCTTAAAAAAAATGCTTTTTTCTCAAGTAAAACATATCTATGTACAACTGTAAAAATTGAAAAAAAGAAAAAATTATAAGGAAAAGATTAATGCATGGCCTTATGAAAAATCAATAAAATTAAATCTTTTTCATTTAACATACCAAAAATATGTTACTCTATAGTCTTTGTTTCCTTTCTTTAACACTGAGAGATTTTCAAATATTTTAGAATGTTCTCTAATTCAAATTTGAATGTATACCATTATTTTTTTTCAATGACACTTTGTTCTCTGTATCAATACAGATTTCTAATTAAACACTTGCCTCATTCCTCAAACAATGTAATCTGTCGGCATAAAAGTTTTTCTCTTGCCATTACTTTCTTTAGTTCATTTTAGTAAGTAGATATGTAAATACATCAAGGGGACTTGAGTGGAATGATGAAATCATTCTATTTTACAAAACACAGTGGGTCAATCTGAATAAGTTTTTTGTTTGCATAATCTATAGTTCAGATTACGGATTCAGTCATAAAAAATGAAGTGAACTGAACACATGAAAAAAGTAAATTTAAAGGATTTGCTTACATCCAATGAATAAAAAAAAATGAAAAACACATGATATTGCTTAAAAAATAGTGATAAATCAATTTAAAAATAAAATCATGTTATCTGTCAGTGGGCAGATCCAGCACTCTCAACAGGAGGTTGTCCCCAGTAAAAATCACAATTCAAAATTTTAAATTCTTCTATGATCATATATATTAGGCTATAGAAATGAGTAGAGAGTGTATATATATATATATATATATATATATATATATATATATATATATTTTTTTTTTTTAAAAAAACAGACTGCAGAGGTTCCATTATAATAAATTATTTCACCAAGCCCTTTTAAAATAATGCCCAGATCATCAGATAGCATTTCCCAAAAATGAAATGAAAAAAAAAAAAAAATTTTAGTAAGTAAAAGAAAAGAAATATATTTTTTTTTTCATTTTTCATTTCATCTTTTGGAAGTGCTATCTGATGATCCAGCATCCTTTAAAAGGGCTCTGGTGAAATAATTATTATAGAGAACCTTATGAATGGTCTGTTTTCTTTAAAATATTAATTGGATTTACATTGAGCTCTCAGGATTTCATCCTCCTTCATATGGATTACCAAGTTTTTCATAACTAATATACATATACATATATATATATATATATATATATATACACACACATAAATTTGCATTTTCTTTTATTTATTTGATAAGTAAAATTGTAAATTTAAACTTTTAAACTTTTTGAGTAAAAAGTAGTTACAATTGAATCTAAAAATTTATTAATATTTATTATACATGTAATATATTATAAAAAACTTTGATTATCTTTTTCAATTTTGATTTATTGATATAAGTAAGATTGAAATCATTTCCTGAGATTAGATTCAATTTTATGGTAATGGGTTTATGTTGAATTAGGTTTGGTTACTACTATGCCACCCTCTGTTAGCTTACCTTACCTACTTTGAAACAAAAAATATTTTCTCAGAAATTTTTTGCGGGGAGGGACTATTCTTTTATATTTTGGACTGTTTTTTATTCCTCTAAAATGTCACATTACTGAATAATGTTCTATTTATATGGAAATACATTTAGTGCATTGACAAGGAAAAAAATTATAAGGAGAAAAAATTCAATATGCTTGCTTCCATTGCAAATATAGTATTTCTATTAAGACCTGTCTATATTTCTGAGATGAGATAGTGTAACTATTTATATCATTCAGACTGTTCTCCTCGTCTTTATTGCCGTATTCACGACAATTTGGCGATTGTATGCTCTGACCTTCTTCAGGTGATATATATTGGAATTTTGAACCGAACCCTTTATTTCTTTCACTGGGGTAGATTATTCTAGTTCCACATGCCATGCCCTTTTTGGATATCTCAGTATCAGTTATTTAACTTTACTAACTCAACTCTTCAAGTTTTTTTTTTTTTTATTCACCTCTGCTGTGGCCAGGTATTGAACTTGCTACTCTTTGGGTCAAAAATTTGGAGAGCTGAATTATCCAGAAAATGCATGGCACATGCAATCCGAACAATCTATTGCAAGTAAACTAAATAAAGAGTTCAGTTTAAAATTCCAATGCATATCACCTGAAGTAGGTCAGAGCATACAATGGTCAAAACCGTGTGAATACGACAATAAAGATGAGGACAACAGTCGGAACAGTGCCATTTAAGCCTCCTCAAACACATTCAACAATGTTACCTCGATATTATTCTTAAAATGCTCAAGAGTAATTTCATCATTCATATTGATGTTCTCAAGAAAGCCAATGCCACAAACTCGGTTTCAAAATACTCATTTATACAGGGCTGGACATGCAATAAGAATGGAAGACCATCCTCATCTAAATATCCCATTATTTCAGAGCACAACTACAGCACAATTGGGAATAGATTGTTCCCAGTTGTGCTGTAGGCTGCCACAAAATGCATAAAAATTTCCATACAATGATCAACATGTTGTTGATTTTAACTAACACCAGTGGTCAACACAGTCTGCCTAAAATCAGAAATTTCTTTTAAAAATCCTCATATCATGTGGAACTGATTACCAGTATTGGTCATCAGAAGCTGCCGAAAGTTCAAAAATTTATTTTTGAAATCTTCATATCCTGTGGAATTGAATACCAGTTGTCAACACTGGTTGCCAACTGGGAGATATAGCAACACAATTCCTTCCAGGCAACTTTCCTACATGATATTGATGTGATGTTGGATATTATGAAGTATCAAACTGTTATTTCATTTAATGTTAAAATCTGTCAAAGTTATACGTCAGTCTATAAACTGACAGTGTTTCTTCCTACCAGAGTCCATCAGCATTCACAGAGCAGGTGGTAGAGTCCATCAGCATTCACAGAGCAGGTGGTAGAGTCCATCAGCATTCACAGAGCAGGTGGTAGAGTCCATCAGCATTCACAGAGCAGGTGGTAGAGTCCATCAGCATTCACAGAGCAGGTGGTAAAGTCCATCAGCATTCACAGAGCAGGTGGGTCTCCATTTGCATTCACAGAGCAGGTTTTAGGTGGTAGTCCATCAGCATTCACAGAGCAGGTGGTAGAGTCCATCAGCATTCACAGAGCAGGTAAGTCCATCAGCATTCACAGAGCAGGTTACTAGAGTCCATCAGCATTCTGGAGCAGGTGGTAAGTCCATCATCAGCATTCACAGAGCAGGTGGTTTCTTTTAGCAGTGTAAGAAGGATTTTTTCACTCAGTTTCTTCCAATGAATTGCTATCTTATAGAACAGCCTCCTTCATCAATGGTTCCCCAAATGCTACACTCTTCATCTCTACAAGTCCAGTATCAATCATTTTCTATCCTCCTCATCCTCATAAATTTCACTTCTTCCTCTTATGTTCATAACACCCACCTCATTCAGTTACCTTCTACCTTGAGTGTCTCTTGGAACTTTTATTAGGTGAACATTACAGAAAAAAAAAATAAAAATAAAAAAACCACGATTTTTTTGTAGCTGCGGCAAAAAAAAAAACTGTTTAAGTTGAATTTTCATTCTTACCTAAATCTTTGTTAAAAAAAACAAGTCATAATGTTGACATGTAGAATATATTAAATTACAAAAATATATTAAAATATTATATGTTTATATTATATATAATATTAGCAATGTTTTTAATTATTTTCTATTATGGTATTCAGAAATTTCAAATGTTTTTTCATGAAGATTCTTTCCAACAAAAATCTCCATCTTTGTTGTTTTTATTATGTTCTGACTGCTCTGTTCCCCTGCCTTCATCAGGTGTTCATCTCATCTGTCAATTAATTCATTAATTTTGGTTATTTTCTACCTTAAAAACAAAAAATAAATAAATTTTTCTGTAAATAATTGATAATTAACAGTAAAATTTGCAATTTTTTTTTTTACTATTATAGTGAGAGAGAGAATGTTTATTTTTTAAAGTAAATTTTCCAATCCCCTGTGAACTTATTAAAAAACGCTGGGTTATTGGTTTTGCACTTTTTGAATCTTTAAATAATTTTCTGGCCATCATCTGTTTAATGCATAGTGAGAAAAATTCTGAAGCTTCCCCACCCAATTGTTTGAACCCCTACCCTTGTATTAGGCACACCTGACTACTGAAACTTTTTTTCTTTTAATTTACAGTGCACAAATGGATCAGGAATGAATGCAAGTATTACTGACAGAATAATGATATTATATCTCATGTGAATGCATTTCTAATGATTTTATAGTAGAAATGCACTGAAAACATGATGAAATGGATTGTCAGTGGTCAGGAATGAAAAAATGGTTACACTAGATTGAGGGTAACCTAGAATGTAATAATGTACTGGATTTTGATCCATATCATTTCTGTTCACCACTGAATTAAGTGCACTAACAAGAAAGAAGATTATATTGAAAATTTTTATTTTTTTTCTGCAATTATGCAGACATAAACATTTTTTTTTTTAAAGTCATAATCACCCCAAGTAAGGCAGTAATACCACTAAGTCACAAGGGGTTACAGAGTGTGGGAGAATTAGGAACAGAAACATTAATAATGAGCAGGAAGTGAAAAGAGTAATCAGGGGATACTGATTGATATTGTATTTAAATTTTTGCAGATTAAAGTTGGGTGGAAAGCATGGAACCTGGTGAGATTTCCACAAGAGAGAAGTACCTTAAACTGTGTAGTGTGATGGGTGTAAAATCAATTTGACAAGCTGAGTTCAAATTACAGCTGAGTCTGTTGCATCCAGATTATATTCATGACCTTATGAAAGGCAAGAATCTATCTCTCCCTCCACCTTGAACAAAAGATGGATAAAATAGCAAAGCAGACTGAGTTCTTGGTTGGCAACTAGTCTAGGAAAAGTTCATTGGATGTAGAGCTAAAAACTTCATCCCATAAAGCCTTCTTGTTATAGTAGCAGCATCACTTAGCATAGTGGTGCTGTGGCCCTCTGCTCCCTTGGGTATAAGGTTTTAGGAAAACATGTATAATAATGACACTATTTCATCCCAGAATCTTAAAACAACTTAAGATGGTTGTCAATGAATTTTGTTAAGATTTTGATCTTTCTTTGTCTTTTTCATCTTTGTTTGGAAACCTATTTTAAATCCCAGTTGCTATGGTTATTTGTAAGGTTGAAGAAACACTTTTCCCTGATTTCTATTCAGAGATATTGTTATGATAATTGATATTCTTCACTTGCCAAAGAGACAATTATTTCTTTCCTTTTATGACAAGAATTACCATTAAGGTAATGAGAGCAGCGATAATAAAGATTTTAAACTTAATAATGTTAATCATTCAAATATTATTGATAATATGACAATGATGACTGCCATAATCATACTTGTATAGAATAATGAACAGAATAATATTTTCTTTTTTTTTTTCTTTCTCTCTATAACAATAGACATGTCTGTTGTTGAGTAGTTAAGCACAACCTGATTTCACTACTTAGTAACTACCATACATACTCACATATCATGTGACTTTTGAAGACCTAATTTTGAAGCTAACTTTAAGGGTGTTAAATCCTACTTGAGATATAAAATTAGCATATGCACTGCTGACCCTGGGCACAACATTGAACAAACTATATATCCATTAACTGTAGTCAAATTAGCTTCAAAATTTGGTCTTCTAAGGATGCATTATACTTGAGTATACATGGTAATTAAAAAATGCATTGTCATAAAAATACTCATAAAGAGCAGGCATCATATCCTAACAAAATATTAAAAAAATATTTTATTAATATTTAAACATGTTGAATGGAAAAACAGCAAATAGGTCCTATTATAGTGTGAGGTCTACCTCAATATATCATGTCCCTCTCCTCACATGGCCGTTAGATCAGGTGAGGTTTGACATGGATTTTCATCTCTCTCTCTCATTTTCTAAACACTTGAAATGGGAGGTAGAACCACACGAAAGTAGCACCTAAAGAATGTCTATTAAGATTTTTATTAAGTTTTTGCTGATGTTGGATAAGTGCCTTAACTCAAGTGAAAATGTATAAAGGTTCTTGTCAAAATCAGAGATAGAAATCTAAGTACTGGCCACTATCAAGGAAAAAAGTAATTTGAGTGTGTATCCATATTAGTACATTGTAGAAACTAGTGTATATATAAATTTTAGGTATAATAGTAGCCTTGGTATTAGATTCCCTGAAACTCCTATGAAATTGGATCAAATGTGCAATGAATGTGCTCATGTCATGAAGTAATTCATTACCTGTTACGAGGCATTTATGTAACAACTACTATAAATGATGCTTAACATTGCCACATCTGTGCAAGAGAATGTAAGACCCTAGCAGGACTAAAAAGCCACATTCAAACTGACTATATTTGAGGGTGGGTCATAGTTATCATCAGTAGCATGCCTCGTGGCTGCAATAGTTTTATAATTCTCAATAGTGCTGAGGGTTTAAACTGTACAAGTTCAGATATTACATGCTGATTCTGAAATTAGCCATGCTCTCCCAACAAATGAGCTTGGTGCAATATAATCTTCCTAGAGCTATTCCACCAGCTGGCCTGTGTTGCATTTATTATTATCATAGAACACACATCTGCCTACATAAGCACGTGCACTAACATGACTCAACTCTCTCAAGAGTTCATTTTGCATTGTTATGTGGTTTGGCAACCCTTCCTTTCCCATGCTGCCTCAGTATCATGAGAGAATTGGAAAGAATCTATAGCAACAATTTTTCAGATAAAAGTCCTACTATTTAACTCATAAGAGAATAGGTGAATTCATACCTTTTTAAAGGGTATTTGAATGTGTTATATTCCGTGCTAAGGGAATAAATACTTAACACCATGTGGATAATAGAAGAAAGGTTTATTGTATGCAACCAGTACAATATGAAATATGGTACAGTTATACACACAGGTCAATCTAGTAGTGAGTGTAACTAATTAGAAGGTTGGACATGCTTGCGTCTTCTCTCTCTCTCTCTTCCCCCGAGTCTCTCATAGACAGTTGACTTTATAGGTACTTACTACTTATAGTGTAATCATTTATGGGAGTCACTGGTTATTCCATTACATCAGAATGTAAAGGAATGTAACAAACTTGACCGAAATTCCAAATTGGTTTACCAATTTCTCATTCCGAGCCAGTATTCATTATATCCCCTGGATATGCCCAAGCTTACAGCACCTAATATTCCCAAGCAGTTAACTATCTAAATACTGACCAGGCTCAATGTTGCTTAACCAGATGAAAACTGGTGTTTCAATGTCATAGTAAGTAAATTCCAGATGGGCAAGTATCATATTGGCTCTTGTCATAGAAAATTAAGTCTATATGCTGACTTCAAATTTTGGCTTTACTGCATTCACTTTTGTACTAATGAATCCATTTCATCTTCTCCAGCTATGAGTTAACTAGTTGGGTAGACTGAGCTCTCTAACCTTTGGTAGCAGCCAGTCTAAAAAAAAAAAATAAAATCCCTGATTTCAAAACTGTGAGGAAGGCAATGGTAATATTAACTGTTTCCTTATCAGGAAATATTCAGCATTAATTGACCAAACAGCTTGTACTACTTCTGTTTGAAGTATATAAAATCTTTCTCTTAAAGATTTTTCAGGAAAATAGGTTTCTGAAGTCCTGTAGCTGTTATCACTCTTTCCAATAGTGATGGAGGATTTCTTTCCTAACCTTTTATTTCAAGTAGTGTGGAATGTCAACATCTTGATTATGTCAGTGTTTTCTCTTTCAGTTACATGTCCTATCCATTCTAGCTGTTGGTGCTACTTAAAATCCTCAAGTGATGTGGCTTCTGTTATTTGGTCCAGTTCTTTCTTTCTGGTTCTGTAGCATCAGTCTACAAGGTAGGAAACTACTCTGACATCTTTTCACAGAAAATAAAGAAATGGAACTTGTGGAGAGTCATGCTCATCTATGTCCTGAACAGACATGAAATTTAAAAAAAAAAATTAAATATCAAGTGTGTGTATAGTTAAATACAAATATAGATCAGCATATGTTTCTGCATGCATTTATATATGTGCATATGTGTGCAAAATTCAGTACATTTAAATGTGTACATGCATACTGTTATATATGAAGGTATTAACATCTAAGATTCGATGAGCAGGTGTAATTTCTCTTAGTAAGCATATGTATGCAAATATACTGCATATGTAAATGCACAGTTGTGTATTTTTCTGAAAGCACATTATTGCAGATGTCAGTGTGTATATATATTTGTTTCCATGTTCATCTATATATGCATGTGCAGAAATGATAAATTTTTCTGAATCCAGACAGTATTAAATTCAGAGCACGTTTCTGTAATGCACTTCTCCAAGATGTTTCACCAATTCCATGGAATGGAACGAATCTTAAATTGGTTCCCTTTTATCTATTTTTTTTCTTTTTCCCCTGCAATTTGAAACACCATTTATTTTGTTCATTTGTTTTCTGCACCAAACCAAGGAGAGTTAAGTTAAACCCACTCAGGTATGGGAACTCATTAGGACCATAATGATGACAGGACATAGTTTTTGATTTTCTTTTTTTTGGTTTATTTTTTAAATTGTTTGAATTCCACTCATAATTAAAAGTTGCTTTATCTTAGTATAAGACATAAATATTAATGGTCTGGTTTATGAGCTGCTTAGGAAATGGCTGACCTTTTTCAAAATTGAAACTAAAAAAAGAGAAATATAAATTCACTCACATGGTTCAGACTTTATTCCATTTTTTTTTTAATATTCTTTAACCAATAAATTGTGTTGTTACCTCAACTGGAAATTCCTTCTATGCTTTTTTTATTTTATTATTTGGTTAAATTTATGATGTATTCTGACATGCCTGAAAAAAAATCTTCAAAAATTTCTAAAATCTCATTTTCTTTTGCAATGAAATTTAAAAATTTTTTTTAAAAAATACTTTTTTTTAACTTTAAAAAAAATAACATAATTTATCTCGGATGTCTGTTAATTTGATAATAAAATATTTAGTAAATGTAACATGACTTTTAGGAGATCAAAGAATTTTTTCAACATTTCCCTATTTATATTAACCAGTTTGAAACAATAAGGTGCAATTTTTGGAAAGAAAAATTTTGAATATTATACCTGTGTGTGGGTGTGTGTATTTAGGTAGATTAGTAAATCTACAGTCTTCCGGCCTCATGCAGAAAAAAACATTTATATTACACAACAAACAATTGCATCCTGGGTAAGACAATAAACTACATCCAGCAGCAAGGTCTCTGATCAGGAGGTTTTGAGGAGTGTGGAACCACCTCTTAACTGCTGATTTTCCCATCAGCTATGGGCAAATAGTTAACCCTGAAACTGGGGTCAAAACACTATGAAAGTGTAAAAATGGGTTTTAATATCAGAAATACTTTGTAAAAAAAATTATCATCAGCAATAAATATTTGGAAAAAAAAATTACCAGCAATACTTTTTTTGAAAAAAAATTATTACCAGTAATACATTTTTTGAAGAAAAAAATCATTACCAGAAATAGATTTTTGACAAAACAAAATATTACTAGTAATAAAAACATTGTGGGCATTAAACAACCCATGGAGGTTGATATGCCATAAAACACAACAAACCAAACCAACAAATATTTTTTTTTTTTTTTAACGTAATCACTGTCTACTTAATCCATCGGTGAAGAATGATCACATAAATTGTTATACAGTGAAATGCATTTTCAGTTTATAACTGTCAAGCTATGAACTTTCTGATCCAGCCATATATAAAACAACTTTTATTTATATATATATATATATATATATATATATATATATAATATTATAAAATATATAAAATTAAGTAACAAAAATATTGGTAATCTGTATGGATAATCTCAAGGAGGATAAAGTCCTGAGAGCTCAGTATTAAGTTAGAGTGAATAATTTAACTTAAAGAAAAAACAAACCACCTTAAGGTTCCATAGTTATAATTTATTTCACCAGAGATTTTATTTTTCTATAGATCTTCAGATTTCACTTTCAAGGGTGAAAAAAAAATTTTAAATTTATACTTTTCAAGGGCAGTATTAAGCTTATATATATATATATACACACACCAGGAACCAGAACCTCAAAGAAAATATGACAAAGTTATCGCTTGAAGAAATGCCTAATAAACTTGAACTAATGAAACTATGAGCAAGCACAAATGAACAAAAATATAAGGACATTCATAAACAAATGTGAATTGAAATCTCTAAAAATTATGATGAAAATTCACTAGACGACATTTATAAACAATGGAAAGAAGAATGTGATAACAAGGAAATAATCTCACTACGGAGATGGGAGAAAAACAAAAATTGGTTCTCAAACTATAAAGAAAAATTTAATATAGAATACAGTGAAGAAAATCCATTTTATAAGTAAGTAAACAACATGAAAAACCATGCCAATACCATGCTACCTCAATATTTAAATCATCAAAGAAAATTACACTATAGACAAAATTCAGCCCAAATATTTGACAAAAGGCAAATCTGAAATTCTCCAAGACAACCACCATGATTTCAACACATAAATAGACCAACAAGGAGGAGATATCACAGCCAAACCTTGGATCTACATGAACAATTCTGGACAAAGCCAGTACTATCCCAGAAAAAAAAACAACCACAAAGAAAATACATATAACAGAACAACAAATAGAATCTACAACTTCAGAGAAAACAGACCACATAATTGGAACTACAAAAATAACCCCAGAGTGAACCGGTCAACACATAATGAACAAACACCAGGAACAGAACAACAGATACAATACAGAAATACACAATAATCACAAATATAATAACATAAAAAATACCAACATGAGAAACAATATAGAGGAATCCCACACTAATAAACATTTTTTTAGAGAAAAAACCAGAAGTAAATGCACACAGGATGGTCCACAACCATGAGAAACCGAAAGTAATCAACCTTTCACAAAAATCATTAACCCCATGCAAATTGACATCCTATGTAAAGGGCTAAAATTCACTCCAACACCCCAAAAACTAAATGTAGCAGAAATGAAAGATGATGTTTCGGTATTCTGTAGAAAACAAAGGCAAGCAGAACAATTTTTTTTTAAGAAAACAATAAATTACTAATAAAAAAAAAAAAAAAAACATCAACCCCCAAAAGGCAAAAATGCAGCCCTTGATGAATTCTGTAATTACATCTCAAGCTTACCATTTGACAAACTGGAAATGTTCCAAACAAAGTCCAACCTCACCAGACAACAAAGGAACCAACTAAACAATCTAAAATTGGACAAAAATTGTTATAAATGATGATAAAGGAGGCACAGTTTTTATTATGAAGTCAAAAACAATAGACAAGCAACATACAAAATATACTACAGGACAATACCAACTTCATAAAGTGATGAAAAAACTCACCAATTTAATACATCCATACCAAGGCTGTCTAACTTCTAAGTATTGTGACTATCTTACCAACATTAGATGTAAAACAAGCAATCTTAATGGACTACCTGAAGTATGCAAAAATTAAGGCATCAACAAAATATGTGATATAACAAAAGCTGATTGTGTGAATATACCCGCACCCATCAGTTCAATCAGTTATGTTCCAAACGTGATTCATGCTTAGGCGATCATGTATCTTTTGATACATGACTGACGAGGCAGATTTTTTTCCTGCAGTAGGTTTACATTTCTTTCTGCCTTAGACCAGTTGCCATCCAAGGCTATAGAACCCGGTCTGTCATGCTATTTACCAATAGCTGGGGGTAGAAGAGGAGGATTCATACCTTTCCCAAGGGTATTAGCATGTAAGTGAATGTAATGGATTCAACTGGAATTTGAACTCAGGTCTCAGATTCTGCAATCTGAGCTGCTATCCATTACTCCACTGTGCCTCCTCAACTGACCACACCAACTGACCTAAAACTAAGACCTATTTGCAAGACACACTACCTAAGCAATTTCCTAGACATCTTATTGAAACCTCTCATCAAACACATTCAGAGCTTCATATGAGATGATCTAGATTTTCTCAACCATCTACCAAAAAATGTAAACCATAATACTTATAGTCTCAATGGATGTTGTGAACCTATATAGCAACATATTACATGACTACAGAATAGAAGCTATTAAATACTGGCTAGAAATATTACCTCATGAGCTACCAAACCATATCAATGGAAATTTGATCATAGAAAGCCTTGAATTCAATTTAAAAAAACAGCTATTTCATGTTCAATGAAACACCCTGTGGACAAAAATCAGGAACAGCCATGGGAACAAAGGTTGCACCAACATATGCCAACCTTGTCATGGGATACCATAAACTAAAGATCTATGAAAGAACCTTGGGAATCTATGGGAATGACTTCAGCTACTACATAAAAGAAAACTGGAAAAGATATCTTGATGACTGTTTCATTCTGTGAAATGAAAAACTTTGATAAACTAAGGATATTCCAAGCATCCATTAATAATATAAATCCAATTTACTATGGTGTAGAGCAACAAAAAACTTCCCTTTTTAGACATATTAATAAAAAAAAAAAAAAAACTAGAAACCTACATATATTTTAAAACTACTGACTTTCAATAGTACAGTGTAACCCGGATATAAGAGAGATTTTCTCTGGTCCCAAATTAGAGCCTGTGTTAATGTATATAAAATAGACCAAACCCGGATATAAGAGACTTCTTCTCCGGTCCCGACAACTCTCTTATATCCGGGTTACACTGTATCTTCTTTTTACATACAAAACACACTCATACCAACATTCCACTCAATATAGCCAAGTGAATCTGTACAACAGTTTCAAACACAACAAGAGACCACAGACTGGATGAGATGGAAATAATACTCATCAAGAGAAAATACCCTCAAAGTTTAATCAACAATGGCATTGAAAATGCAAAACAATTTAATATCCACACACTGGATGAAGGAAAATGGATAATTCTTATATCTCATCAAGAAAAAATTAAAAATATGTTTCCAACAAATTTACCATTCCTACTAATAGGACAAAAAACAAAAACATATTACAGAAATACCCAATCATATGTTTAATCAACAAACAATTCTGCAGAGTTTAGAAGGCCATGAATTTTAACCAAAGACAAAACCAAATTAAAAATTAATGATTTCTCAATGCAGCTCAGAAAATTTAATATGCATAATAACATGCAAAGGTGGGTACGAACATTGGATTGGCTAAACGGGCCAGACACTCCAACAAAGGATGACAGTTCATTGCCAACAAATTAAGGATCCCCACACCAGAAAAATACCTCTTAGCCAACATATAGAGGAATGTAGAGAACAAAATCTGCCTAATTTTAATATCTTCCCAATCTACGAATGTGACTATAAAACCACCTGTAAAAATAAAAATTTTTTTTTATCAAATAAACCAATATTACTATCAATATAAACTATTTTAAAACAGATTCCATCATATTTTCCTTGCCATAAGCAACATAAATGCCCCTTGATTTTTTTTTTTTTAAAACCCACATGTAAGTAGTGATTTCCCAAAAATAGAGATGTGGCAAAACAAAAGTATGGGGCAAATTGTATCGAACTCACTTTCCAATGAGACAAGCTTGCTTTAATTTCTGAGGTTTCCTCATATGTAAAAAACCATTTTAATATTTCTCTGTAAAATACATATATTATAAATATATTATATTTCATATTTATTTTCTCTCTCTCCCCCTATATATTATATATATATATATATATGTATGTATATATATATATGTATGTATGTATATAGGGAGAGAGAGGAGAATGAGAGAGAGAGGCTGTGATGGGTAAATTGTTGCCATTTTATATTTTTTAATTTTGTGCATGTGCATTGTTTGTTTTTGATTTTGTTGACTGCACAGTATAGTAGGGTCAATTTGGCACCGTCTGTGAGAAAAAGACACTCCCCTCATGTTGTACTGCTTGACAGTCAAGCCAGAAACTCTCATATGAACATTTCAGAGTGTTTGAGTGTCAATCTGAGGACAGCCCAGAAGATTCCGAAATAGTTGGACGAGATATGCATTCAACATCATGGTGTTTGCAGTGATCACTAGTGATGGCAATGTTATGCCTCCATTTATCTTCACACAGTGTCTCAGGTTCAACATAGAGGCCTACAGCAAGTGCCTTGAGGATACAGTGCTACCCTGGGTCATGAGGGTGGCTGCAAGAAGAACCCATGTCATTACCCTTGACATCTGGCCACTCTCCAGACTGCAACTCCCTTGATTATGTGTGGGGTGCAGTTACATGAGAGACGAACAAAACATTTTGTAACACCAAATATTTCAAAGTATTTTTGCGTAATTTTGGTAAATATATCTGTTAAAATGAGATGTCAGTGTTATTTTCATTTTTGCATAATTCAGGCGACAATTTATACATCGCACCCATATATATATATATATATATATATATATATATATAATATATATATTTATATTAATATATAATATATATATATTTTTTATTATCTCTTTTTTAATCTTTTGTTTTTCATGGATACTCGTATTTGAGTAGGTGCTCTGTTTATTTTTTAAACAGTATATTTGTTTATTTTCGCCTACACTAAGTATCTTGAGGAGGTAGTGTTACCCTGGGTCAAGAGGGTGGCTGCAAGAAGAACCCATGTCATCACTATGGCCACCTCACTCTCAAGACTGCAACCCACTTGATTATGATGTGTAGGATGCAGTTGCATGAGAGACCAACAAAACTTTTTGTAACACCAAAGATGAACTGAAAGCAAGGATTATGGCAGCATTAAGCAAGGAGACTGCCTTGAAGAGTTGCAGAAGAGTCTGAAGTCATCTGGCGGCTGTGTTTGAAGCCAATGTCAATTTTATTGAATAAATTTACTCTTTGATATTTCCAGGTATTTTTGTGTAATTTTGGTAAATATAACTTAAAATGTGATGTCAATGTTATTTTCCTTTTTTTGTAATTTAGGTGACAATTTATCCATCACACCCTAAAAAAAATCATATATCTTTTTCCCATACATACATCTGTAGTGATAGCAATAAATAAATTAGTAAGTAATTCCAACCTCTTTTAGTAGACTATGTAGTAGTTTGTAGTCAAAATCATTAATAATAAAAGAAGAATTAAAAGCTAAGCAATAAAAATACTTTAAAGCAGTTGAGCGAGAAACCAACAAAACTCCTTGTAACATCAAAGATCAACTGAAGGCAAGGGCTGTGTCAGCATTCACCAACTTAAACAAGGAGAATGCAGGCAATTCTGAAGTCATCTGGAGGCTGATTTTATTGAATATATTCACTCTTTAATATTTCAAGATATTTTTGTGTAATTTTGGTAAATATATCTGTTAAAATGTGATGTCAGCTTTATTTTCATTTTTGTGCAATTTAGATGATAATTTATCCATTGTACCCTGTACATAGGGTGTGTGATCTGACTGATAAAACATTCACTTTCCAACCATAAAACAAATGGTGGATTCATCAGACTTCTCGATGTTATCAGCCCAAAAACTAAACTATAGGCTGACCCAAAACTTGTGAGTAAAATTGGTAGATGAACTGTTCGGAAGATGTTGAGAGTTCTACAAGCAGAAAGTCAAAAATTACCGTGACGAAGATTTTGTGTATATTGGCCTTGTTCATGCTGTTGATCATAGCAGATTCTGCCCTCTCTATCAGAAACTGTAAATAAGGGTCATTCAGCATAGTTGTTGTATAAGCCACAGTTGGGTTCTGTGGGTGCAAATGCAGCTGAGCAGATTATCAGCAACAGGGATTGGCTAGCAGCCCTTGTAAACATGTCACCAGCCCATATATATATATATATATATATATATATATATATATAATAGCTGGCCACACATTCGGGGATACTGTGTACCAGGGCAGCTAACCAATTCCTATTGCAGACGCTCACTCAGGAACATTTTCTGTTTGCTCAACACCCACAGAGCCTACCTTAGTTACAGTTTCTGGGAGAGAGCATGATTAACAATTTGAACAAGGCCAGCACGCTCAGTCCCTTGGCCACAATGACTTTGCTGCCTTGTGCTAGCACAGCTATCTACAGCTCTCAAGAGTTTTGTCTACCCAATTTCACTCACAAGGTTTGGGTCAATGTGTGTGTGTGTGTGTGTGTGTGTGTATATATATATATATATATATGTGTGTGTGTGTGTGTGTGTGTGTGTGTGTATGTATACACATTGTGTGTGTGTGTATATATATATATATATATATATATGTATGTGTGTGTGTGTGTATTTTGGCAGCAATAATTCTTTCAAACATGTTTGGTTAAATCATATTGACAATTTCTATCTATCAAATCATTTATTAAATTTTTAAAATTAAATTCTTATTTTATTTATAAATAAGTTCATATTTATTTTTATTTTATATTATTTTTCCCCCCAAGTACTTTTGAATGTTTCTACATTTATTTTCAAAGATTGTTCTGTGTATATTTACACAACTTTTTTTGTTTAATTCCAGCATCTTTACATTTGATGAATTCAATTTCAAGTAATTCAAGACGAGATCATTTAAACAGTCCAACAGAAATTTCTATGTGTATTTTTTTTTTTTTTTGTTTTTAATATTTGGTCCCCTATGGAGAAAGATAACTTATTTAATATTGGCTGCTTTTCTTTTATTACAACAGCCTCCAAAATTTTGAGTCTTTCTTTTCTCTGTGTTATCTACTAAAATTTGTCATGTTAAATGTTTAAGTGAGAAGGGATAAGGGAGAGAATGAGAAGATACAGGCAAATGATGAAAAAAGAGCAGAGACATGAGATAATAAATAATCATAGTTCATCTGCAGAAAATGAATTTACAATGAAATTTGAGAAAAATATGGTTATTTCTGCAAAAGAGAATGGATCTTTGAAGAAACTTTTCTACTGCAAAAGAAAAAAGATGAGAGATGAAAAAAAAAATAGAAGAGAAAAGACAAAATAGAAATTATCAGAAAAGACAATAGAAAGAAACAATAGATTAATTTAAAAATGAAAAAGAAAAAAAAAAAGAGAAAAACACATGGCTCAGCAGATGAAAGCATTGGTTGATTGATCCAAAAAGTGACTTGATTCAAACAATAGTGAGTTCAAGTGTTGTCCTCAACAGGAAGAACAAAAATCTTGTAGAGCTATCAAGGCAAATTAAGTGAGATATCCAAATGCTTAGTATGTGGAATTGGAACTGTTTGGGGATGTTAATTTACATTCCCTATAAAAGACAATAACTTGAAATACAATGAGCTACTTCCCTTGCCTGGCAGATCAGATTCTGAATTCAACATGGTGATGAGTTGACGCGCATGTGGAAATTCATGGTTTAAATCCAAACTAATCCTTGCTGTTCACAGGCAGTAAACGAATAAAAATCGTTTTATTATGTGTCAAAATAAATTATTTCATTTTCATTTGCTTTTGTTCATGCCAACAACCTGGGATATAACAAGAACAATCTACCTCCATGGACTAGATAAAGAGTTCAGTTCGGAATTTCAACAAATATCACATGAAGAAAGATGGAACATACAACAGCCAAAACGTTGTGAATGTGACAGTAGAGATGAGGACAACAGTCTGAACAATGTAAATAGTTACAATAACTCATCTCAGAAATATAGACAGATACTTTTAATGGCTTAGTAACAAGAAACTTTCCAAAATGAAATCTTAATATGCTAAGGCAGCTGAATTATGAGGACACAGTAAAATATCACAACTCAATGATTTCATTTCCATAGTTATTTTCTTCTTATAAAGCTTAGGCTTGTATTGTCATTCTGCTGACCAAAGCTAAAGATCTCCAGCCAATTATTCTTCTTCTCACTTTTTCTTGACAATAAATATCTCATAAATGGGTTAAATTTATCAACTACTCATCAAAATTTTACTAGAGTGAACTTTTGACTGAAATGCTAACATGAGATTTTCATCCTGAATCACAAGTTTTAACAACAAGGAATAAACAAAATTAGTTTCACAGCAGGATGTTCGTGACAAATAAATTTGATCTTTGTTTTATTCCAAAGGATTTTCATTTCGAAAAAAATCTGACATTACTTCTTGAACAGATTTTTTCTTTCTTTCATCACTTTCTTTCTTTCTTTCATTTTTTTATCATTTTCTTTGTTTTTCTCCTTTTCTTTCTTTATTTTGTATCTATTTTTCCTTTCATTTTCTCCATTTATTTTTTCTCCATATCTTTCTTTCTTAATTTATTTCTTTTCTTTTGTCTTTCTTCCTGATTTTCTTTATTTTCTTTCCTTTTTCATATATTTTTCTCCATTTTCTTTGTTTCTTATTTTCTTAATTTTTTCCATTTCTTTCTTTTTATTTCTTTCTTTCTCCTTTTCTTAACTCATTCAATTATGTTATATTTATCCTGCTGCCATCTTTTACATCACTTTTATCATTTTTTTTTTTTTTTTTATTTTGTCCTAACCTTGTTTTCCTTTACTCCACTCTTTCATTCAAATTTTGTCTTTTTTTAGTTTTTCTTTACTTTCTTTGTCTATTTTTTGGTGGAAGAGAAAGAAGTGCCCATTTTTTTTTTAATTCTTTCATTATATTTTTTGTTCTGTATTTCATCTTTTTTCTTTCCTTTTATTATATTTTCTTTGTCTTTTATTTGGGGAGAAGCAACTCCTATTATCTTTAAATTCTTCAATTCCCTCTCATTCATGCAATATTTTGCTATTTTTTTTTTTCCTTTTTCTTCTCTCCTTTTGACTAATACTAGTTCTGTCATTCCCTCACTCTTTTATTCAGGATCTTTTATCTTTCTTAATGCTTCCATTAAACACTTTCTTCCATTCAAAGTTACTTTACTTCTATCCTTTGTTCCTTCTTTATTTTTTTGTATCCTTTTTATGTTGCTGAGGAGTATCATTCTTAAAACTTCCATTTAACATCTCAGCTCTCTCTTTTTCTTTATTTTTCCTTTCTTTTTTGCTACTTAATTTCTATAATCTCTCTTTTTTTTCTCTTTATCTTGTCCTCTTTGCTTTCATTTTCACTACCTCCTTTTCCTCCTCCCTCCGCTTATTTTTCAAACATATTTTTACTTCATAATTTTTTGATGTTGATAATTAATTAATCAAAATAATCCAATAAATTTTTATCAGCTAATTAAGAAGTCTACTCCAACCCCTCGATAAATTAAGAAGTCTACACCCTCCCCTTCTCCCAAAAGCAGACAAGACAAAACCCTAATTTAGGGGTGGGGAAAGGGTGAAAAAGGGGAAAACACAAGCTAAAAGGAAAAACAAACAAAATCAATATTGTTTTTCTTTTTATGAAGCCTTTTAAACTTAAGAGTTCATTAAAAATTTCCAATGTAATTCACACTGAAAGCTGGCTTTGGTTGCTAGGCAACAGTGGACAAAGAAAAAAGATCTGATTACTTGACAAATATAAATATACTCTGCTGGTATTTAAGTATCAGGGATTTTACAAGTACACACAGATTTTCTACACTGGGTAACGATTCTAAAAGACTTACTATCATGGTTGAACTTAAATATGAGTGGTTGCTAAAAGTTCTCAGCATGACACATTTCCTAAAATCTGACTAAGCATCAGAATTTTATTTGGAAGGGCTTCTTGGTCAGACTGAGAATTTTTCATACATATATATATATATATATATATATATATATTATTCTTTCCTGTTCATATACAAATGATTGGCAAATAATTGTACCCTGGTTGTTTAGAATCAGTCTAATTTAGAATGACTCAGTATTACATTACTGGTATCTTCTTCTATATGTTGTGTCCCTTCAGGACATAGGTGATCATGGCTCTCCACAATTTCTTGTCTTTTGTAGCTCTTAATAAATTTTGTCTTTTTGTTATCTCTCTTAACCCTCGTTCTGCCATCCATTTACTGAAGCCCACTAAGTAGGTTGTGTGTTGTTTTCCTGTTGCCTTCAACATGTTCTGTGAGTATCAAATTTTCTAAGCCCACTTTCCTCATTATGTACCCTATAAATCTTGACTTTATTCCTGATACATTATTTACATTATTCAGACTATTGTCCTCATCTTTGTCGCCATATTTATCACAACGTTTCAGCCGTTGTATGCTACGGCCTTCTTCAGGTGGTTGGAATGTCGAACTGAACCCTTTATTTCGCTCACCAGGGTAGACTGTTCTAGTTCCACGTGCCATGTTTGATGGATGTCAGTTTTCAGTTATCTCCTGTTAATTTCCCTCTCCAAGTTCTCCACTGCCTTAACCGGGTATTGAACTCACACTCTTTGGGTGCTGTCACTGGATCTAACCAACGCCTTTATCCACTGTGCCATGTGTTCTTGAGGATTCCTGATGTTAAGCACAAATTTTCTTTTTGTTTCCATTTGAAAGCAAGAATGACAGGGGAAAGCAAATCACAACATACAAGTCAAGCTTGATTGAATGGATGGTGCAGTCAGGTCTGTGTGAGATGGCAAAAGACAAAATTATGAAGAGCTACAAAGGATAGGAAATTGTGGAGAGCCATGACCACAAATATACTGAAAAGACAGAGCACATAGAAGAAGAAGAATGCTGAAGAAACATGTCTGTAAAAGTTATGTTCAGCTCATCCATTTATTTTAGCAAACATTCAGTTTAAATAAATATTTAAAGGAACTGTATTGCAAAAAAGGTTTTATTAACATGTGTGCAAATGTTTCCAAGACTCTTTTTCTTGTTGGAAAAAACTAATCTGAAGTTTTCATTGTATAATGTTCAGTCTATATGATAAATATTCATCATGACATTGACAAAGTTTGTTGATTTAATGACATTTCAACTCTTGTTGAATCATTCAGTGTCAAAATCATTACTATTTTTACGTTTTAGTTTGTTATCCACAAAAAATTCCTTTTGAGTTTGTTTCAACCATGATGAAAACATTTACATTTCATACCCCCAACTCAGATACAATTTCAATACCCTTGTTTTTTTTCTTCTTCTTCTATTATACTTTGTGTTGTGTATTGATTTATTTTCAAAAAATAAGGCATTAGGAAATTATTTAGCCAAGATCGCCTGAAGAGACCAAAAGGTTGAAACCAAGGTAGCAGAATTGGCTGATCTAATTTTTTCAAATTTAAAAGCTCTGCATGTTAAATTTTATTTTTATTTTCTTTATACATGTATTGACTACTTTTTAATACTACTGCTTCCTGGTCTAATTCAACCCTGACTAATAATTTTTTATAATTGTATGTGTGTGTGTGTGTGTGTGTGTGTGTGTGTATATATATATATATATATATATATATATATATATATATATATATATATATATATATATGGGCATGTGGCCATGTGGTTAGAACGTTCAGCTTCTGACCATGAGACCTGGGTGGGTTCGAATCTCATCATGGTTAATTTGTCAGCAAGGAGACTTCCTGATGTTATCCGTCTGGAGGGGGAAATCCCAGCATGTGACACCTTTGGAAAGTGCTTGAAAAGCATACTACAGGTTGAACCAAGCCTTGTGAGTGAAATTAGGTAGACAGTACCCTGGGGGTGGGGGCATCGATAGCTACACTAGCACAAAGTCATCGTGACAGAGGGTTTGAGCATGCTGTGCCTAGATCAGATTGTTGATAACACACTTTTCCCCAGAGTAAGTGAGATCTGCTCAGCATTGTTGCAGTATAAACCACAGGTGGGCTCTGCCAGTGTTGAACAAACACAAATGTGCCTGAGCAAGCAACTATAATAGGGATTGGCTAGCTGTTCTAGTAGACGGGTATCCTAGATTACGAGTGGCCATATATATATATATATATATATATGGGGGAGGGCACAGTGAAGTAATGGATTGCAGCTTGGATTGAGGAATCAGAGAGCTGGGTTTGAATTCATTACATTCACTTATGTGCTATAACACTTGGGGAATATATGAATCCATCTCTACTCCCCCCAGTTATGGGTAAACAGCAGGACAGGCTGAGTTCTACAACCTTGGGTGGCAACTGGTATAAGAGAAGGAAAATTCTCAATTCAGACCAGCCTGGAGACACACTACTTCTGCTACGGCTGCAGTACATGTGGTGCTCCTATGGTTCTAATGAGTTACAGGACATGGGACTCATGATCTACATATGTTTATTTAATGTTTTTTCAAATCCAATGCAATAAATGTTATTTTCATTATGTCTTATTCTTATAAACATTGTTTTATTTATTACATTACATTACTCTTTATTTTAATAGAATTAAAAGAAATCCATTTAAAAATTACCATGTTCACATTTTGGACATGAAGCAAGCAGATACAGATTCAAAGAACTCTCGATCATGGATTTGGACATCTTTAAGTAGGAAATTAATCTTTGCTTTATCATGACAGGCCTCCCATGGCCAAATTCGTAATGGCACACTTTAGCTATTGGAGTGGTTTTCCTGCTGGAAAATGTAAATACAGGTTTGATATCTCTGGGAAGGCATTTTTTTTTTTTTTTTTTTTAAATCATTTCACCCTAAGCAAGACAGGAATGCCACTAGTACACAAGGGTTTAGTGAAAGTGAAAGAAAAGACTGAGCAAAAAGGGGGCTGTGGAAAGGATAAAAGATGAATGGGATTCAGGAAGATAGATGATGGTGATTGACATTGCATTTAAATTTTTGAAGATTGTAGTTATCAGGTAAGCAAGTAAATGAAGAGAGTTCCATGGGTGGGAAAATGCAAGAAAAGAAACTGTTGGAGTAGAAGTAGGAGTTACATTTAACTATTTCAACAGTAAATGGGAGGGACCTAGAGGCCAATCTAGTAGCATGCTTATATTCATATAGTAGGGAAAAAAGCTCGTCAGAGCAGTTGACATGAAAATATTCATAGAAAAAACAGAGGGAAGCCATATCACATTGGGGAGAAAGTGACTGAAGTCGAGATGCCAAGTCAGGATCAATTACATTGCAGATCTTTCTTTGGATTTTGTCAAGAACCTCAAGATGGATAGCAGGAGCACCAGAATAGATATGGCAACAGTATTCAATGCATGGATAAATGGTAGAATTGTAAGTGTGCAAGATGGACTCTGATAAGAAAAAAACTTCTGGCATAACACAGTGACCCAACTTTCCTTGCAGTAGATGCAGCTATTGATTCAATGTAGTTGTTCCACTTCAAGTCTGGTTGATATAAATTTTACTGTTTCAGAGAATAAAAAACAAAGGCATCAACTCAAATATGTGTACCTGTCAATATAACATTTATAGTAAAATTTTCAAATTCAGATATTTTTTAATAGAGACCCACTTCCTTTGTGAACAAGAGTAGGTCATCTACACTGACATTTTCCACACATGCTTCTTGCACTATAAAACAACTGTCATGAGTGATATCCCTCCACTCACCCAGGAAGTGTTTCACCATACCATGTATGCATTACATTCTGGTTATTTCTCGTGTTTGAGTATACAAGTAGATGCGATTTTTGTCTGGCCAATAAACAGGCAGGACAAAGTTACTTGTGATTTTGTGTCTTTCAAAGTCATTTTTCCCACTTTTCGCAGGTGGTTGACAAGGAGGACATTATTTGTAAAAAAATTTTTTTAATCATTAAGCTGCAGATTTACTGATGTAACTCTGTACATAAATGCACTGTCAAATATTTACTGAAGACATGCACAGTAGTAATTGTAGAATTAGAAAGGAAGGAATGGATAGAAATGAACAGGAATATGGTTGAAAAGAATATAGAGAAAATGAACAGGAATATTGTTGAAAAGAATATAGAGAAAATGAACAGGAATATGGTTGAAAAGAATATAGAGAAAATGAACAGGAATATGGTTGAAAAGAATATAGAGAAAATGAACAGGAATATGGTTGAAAAGAATATAGAGAAAATGAACAGGAATATATTGGAAAGGAATTAATATAAAAATGAACAGGAATGATGTTGAAAGATGTATGACTTAAATGTATTTTGAGGAATATATAAAATGTTGACATAAAAGGAGTGCTTGTGTATGTACATTTGTTTGTTTAATTTTTATAAGAAAGACACTTATGCTGCAGGAAGACTCGAAAAATAAATTATGACTTTTTATTAAGGAAGTAACTATGCAATTGCTACTGTTAACGAAAAATTAACAGGATTATTGTTAGGTACTCTTTCTACTAGTTTTACAGCCTTACACTTCTTGATAGAATACCAAAATGTATAAATGTAGTACAGGCTCCAGAGGGACGTAGGGTCAACCCATATATCTGGAAGGACAATTTGTTACCTATACCAGAGCATATATACATACATGAAGTTTCACAAAAGGAATGTTGGACCTGTCAGGATTACTTATAAGTGTGTATTTTGCAGACCAGAAGACACAGCTAAAAGTCTACTAAAATGAGCATAAAATCACCAACATCAGATCAACCAATCCAAATTGGACTTATATTGTTCTGAAATGTGTTAAAATGCAATGTTCATGATATGATAAAGTGAAAAAAAAAATAGAATATACACTTTTTTGGATAGGGGAGGATACTTTACAGACCAGATTTAAGCAAACCTTTTATCATTTCTGCTATCCTCTTTGATTTTATGTGCATAATTAATCTGATTATATGATTTGGCAAGAAAGCTTGTGTTGACTTACTGCAAGCTGTTTGAAATCTTTGGTTGAGATGTGATTTATTAGAGGCACCCGGTCATTTTATGAGCCCCTCAAGAAGAACAAAATGTCTACTTTTGATGAAATGATCATCAAAAAGTCGAGAACAAATAAAGAGCAGATCAGAATACCTTTTCACGACTGCTTCTTATAAAAAAGAGCAGAAGCATTGATCTTGAAGAGATGTTGAAGTTTGAGCTTTCACCAAATCCATAGTGCCATCCTGATGGAACAATATAAGTCCAATTTGGATTGGTTGATCTGATGTTGGAGGTTTTCATTTTAGTGGATTTTTTGGTATGTGTCTTCTGGTCTGCAAAATACACATTCATAAGTAATTCTGACAGGTCCAACATTTCTTTTCTAAAACTTCATGTATGTATATATGCTCTGGTATAGGTAACAAATTGCTCCTCCAGGTGTATGGATTGATCCCCACCCCCAGGAACCTGTACTAATGGAGGACTACAGCCAATTAGAGAAGAGAGAAAACTGAGTTTCATGTCTTGTTGTGCAAGCAGGTATATAAACAATCATGCAAGACAAGTTATTCATGGTGATACTAAGTAACTGAAGTTACAATTCAATTAACTAAAAGTTATTTGCTGCTTGGCCAAATCAAGAACCAAAATAATGGGTCATGCAATAGAGAAAAAACAAAATTACTGGTGATGGCGCCAAGGTATTTTATTATATATGTTAGTTGCTAGTTACAGTTATGGTGAAGAAATGGAAACTTGGGACTGTATTTGTACCTGATGGATCATCATCTTCTATGCGCAGTGTCTCTTCAAGACATAGGTGATCATGGCTCACTACAATTTCATCTCTTTTAACAATGTCTTTTTACAAAACTTCACACACTGTGTTTTACCATCCTTTTACACATGCTTCTTAGGTCACTTACTTTTTGCTTTCCTCTGTCTTGCTTGTCTTCAAGATGTCCTGTGAGTGCCAAATTTTCCAATCCTTCTTTTCTTATTATGTATCCTAGAAATTTTGACTGTCTTCTGATTTTATATCTGTCTTTTTTGTTTGCATTTTCCTTAAAATTTCATCCTTGCTGACCTTGTTCATGGTATTCTCACCATCCTTCTGTAGAATCACACTTCAGTTGCCTCAAGTCTTCTTTTCATCTGTGAGCAAACTGTCCAGCATTCACTTCCACATAGAAGGATCAATATTACACAGCAGTTCAGAACTTGTCATTTGTTTCTATGAAATTTTCCTGTTGCTTAATACTTTTAGTTTAAAGAAGGCATCTTTCATTATTCTGATGCACCATCAGGTTTCCATGTCATATTTTCTGTCATCTGTTAAAAAAATTCCCAGATATTTAAACTTTTGTACTTGTTTGATTTTGACACCTCCATTTCAGAGAATGCATTTTTGGCTTTTTCCTTGGCTGATAATCATGTATTCTGTCCACTTACTATTTTTACATATTTATTCAATTCATTTTCTGTTTATATGCAAGCACGTTGCTGCATTCGCAGTATATGTCCTGGATGATTTTAGAATAATCTTGATTTATACTGGAACAAAATGCTATCATGTTACTTGAACAATAACAATGTCTTTGACCAAACTCACAAAATTGAACATAACTGATGTCTCTGAATGTTGATATACTCTGGTCCCAAGCCAAACTAAAGATGACATTACAGTTTTAATTCAACTATTCAATATTATAAGTTTAATAATTGGAAATCGGATTGGCATTGCTGTGGAATTGCAACTTTACAAAACATTGTGTTTACACAGTTATTATTTATCTTTATTTTAGTCTTGTACTGTCAACCCTGATATTTTAACCAAGTGTCAGGGTGATACTGGAAAGGTCTCCTCATCTAAAGGTCACTAACTGCATGAAGTTCAGTCCTTAAGGATTAAGTTTATTAACTGTCTATATTTCTGAGATGAGGTATTATGTAAACTATTTACATTATTTGGATTATTGTCCTCATCTTTGTCACCATATTATTACAATGTTTCAACTATTGTATGCTCCGGCCTTCTTCAGGTGGTTGGAATGTTGAACTGAACCCTTTATTTTGCTCACTGGAGTAGACTGTTCTAGTTCCACATGCCATGTTTAATGCATGTCAGTTATCTCCTGTTAATTCCCCTCTCCAAGTTCTCCACTGTCTTAACTGAGTATTGAACTCACACTATTTGGGTCCTGTCACTGGATATAACTAAAGCCTTTTTCCACTGTGTCGAAATGTTGTAATAAATATAGTGACAAAGTTGAGGACAATAGTCCAAATAATGTAAATAGTGCAAGTTTATTAATGATTATTTAATCTATGTCCGATAATTACTGTACTCTGATGCAACAGATGGTTATAAAAATGACCACAAACAAACTTCTGTAAAAATCATTTCACACCAAGCAAGACAATAAAGCCACTAAGACACAAAGTGTGAGTGAGTATGAGAAAAAACACATTTCAGTGAGGAGAACAATAAAAGAACCACAATTAAGAAGACAGAAGATAATGATTGATACCATTTAATTTTTGAAGATCAAAGTTCACCTGAAAGCAAGAAGCTAGTAGAGAATTCCACAGACAAGAAATGAGAAAGAAAAAACTGTTTGTGCTTTGAGATTGGAATTGCTTTTTTGGTAAACTTATTAAAATTTCCTCCAAAACTTTTTAAAATTAAAACTGTTTTAAAATATGTTTGAAAATATGCTAAAAATTTTAAATTTGGCTGCTGAAGAGTCATACAAACAACAAAGATGAGGATAGTAAAAAAAAAAAAGCACAAGAAACGTCAAATTTTGAGTTGAAATCTTTAAAAAAAAAATTTTGGGATATTCTTCAAACCTAATGAAAACAAAAAGACAACCTTTCTCAAAATATGAGACATTAAGAAAACAATCTAAAAACATAAACGATTATTTACCTCAAACCTCCAAACACTTGCTCTTTCTATTTACAAAAATAATCTAAAGCATTGATAATCCAACTCATTAGACAACAATGAATTCAATAAATATCAATAAGGGATGGTCACCAGAAGAATAGAACAGCATTTGAGAAAGTTCAGTATCCTGAAAATAACTGGTTACTCAAGAGGACAACAAGTAGAAGGGTCTGGTGTAAGCATGAGAAATATAAATACTTATTTTTTTTTTATCCTTTTGTTATTGGCACTAGCTGTTGTTATTGGAACAGCTGCAAACAAAAGAAAATGGAATTAGATGATTTGGTAAAGGTTAGTGATGATGTATTGAATAATCAACTCAAAAGTGGTCAAAGGAATAATAAGATGGATACTGTATTTGAGTGGACAAGACCATAATGGTCAAGAATGAAGCTGAGAGGAATTATTAATAGAAATAAGAAGCTATTGAGGAGTTTGGATATGAATAAAGTAATTAGAAGTGAAAAGATTCAACTTTTGGTAGATATCTAAAGGATAAATTTTTAAAGAAAAATAATGTTCAAAATTATTGACACAAAAATGTAAAAAAATATTGTTTAACATATGGCAAAATTGTAAGAATTGATTGATTTGTTTGTTTAACAGCATATAATAAACTCCTTATCGGTCATTTAATTCCAAAATTTAATTGAAATATTTTAAACACAATTTTATGCCTTCAAATACAGCTAAAATGTATTGTTGGTCATTTTGCTTTAAAATTGTATTGCTGATGTTTTTTCAGATAAATATGTATTGCTGGCATTTTTACTATAAATATGTATTTTTATACTTTCATAGTGTTTTGTTTGGGGGTGTACTATTTGACCATAGCTGGGATTCTAACAGGAGCTACCACCCTGGGTAAGGATGGACCTGGAAACAACAGCAATTAAGAGGTGGTTCCACATTCCTCAAAACATCCAATCTCATTGCTGCTGGATGTAGTTTATCATCATATCCAACAATTCAAAATTGTAATAAAATCCTTAACATTTGTAATTAAAATTAATGGTTAAAATGTAATGTTTAATATACAGGATACGATGGGTAAATTGTCAGCATTTTATATTTTTAATTTTTCACATGCGTGTTGTTTGTTTTTGATGACTGCACAGTATAGTAGGATCAGTTAAGAACTGTGAGAAAAAGAGCACCATAATGCAATTCACTTCACCAGAAATTTGGAAATGGCAAGCTGGACTGCTTGACATTCATGCTGGAAGCTCCAATACAGACATTTCATAGTGGAGGACAGTGCAGAGGATTTGGAACAAGTTTGATGAGTCTAATGGTGATTACAAAGATGTGGCTGCTAGGAAAAAAATCACTCTGATCAATCTGATAAAAAAGAATTCTAGAATTTGTTGGTGAAGGCCTCAGACTCAACACAAGGCAGTAGTGCTTCCCTGGGTCAAAAGTGTGGCTGTTGGAAGAGCCAATGTCTAGCAACAGGACTCTGCACCATGCCACACAATCAAGAGAACCCAGTCAATTTCTGCAACCACATTGCCACTTACATCTGGCAACCTAACTCATCAGACTGCAACCCCTTGATTATTATGTGTGGGGTGCAGTTAAGTGAGAGACCAACTAATGTCTTTGTCATACCAAAGATGAACTGAAGGCAAGGATTAAGGCAGCAATCACCTACGTAAACATGGAGACCATCCTGAAGAGTTGGAGGAAATTCCAAAGTCACCTGGAGACTGTAGTTAAAGCCAATGACAATTTTATTAAATAAATTTACTCTTTAGTATTTCAAGATATTTTTGTGTAATTTTGGTAAATATATCTGTTAAAATGAGATGTCAGTGTTATTTTCATTTTTGTGTATTTTAGACAGCAAGTTATCCATCGTACTCTGTATGTAATGTAATTAGGAAGAAACAATTTTATGCAATGGAATGACCTGTCACCCCCATGAGTGACTACACTATAGGCAGTAACTACCTATAAGTATCTGTAAGTCAACAGACTATAGAGTCTAGCTGGGATCTGTTGCGTATGACTCAGACTTACACAAGAACTACTGACCTTCTAATAGTTGCATTCACTACTGGATTGATTTGCGATGACCTTGTGGATAACTGTTACCTTTATTCTTATTGTATTGGTTTTTACAATAAACCTTTACTTAATTTATCCACCTTGTTTTTCAAGTATATATTCCTATTAGCACGGAATATAACACAATTGAAATTTGTCAGGCACATAATGAGGAAAGAGGGCTTATAAAATTTGATACTCATATGATAGATTGAAGGCAAGAGGGACTGAGGAAAACAACACATTACTTATCAAGAAAACTTGTGTAAATAGACAACAGAACAAGGTTTAATAGCAAAAAGACAAAATTTATGAAGAACTGCAAAGGACAGAAAATTGTGATAGCTAAGATCTCCAACATCCTGAAGGGACATGGCACAAAGAAGATGAATGTGATTGGTTGTGTGATGCATATGTGAAGGTGGGGAAGAAACAGATTTAAATAGGAGAGTTTTAGGGACAAAGCATCTAAGCTCAATTAAGAAGTTTCTTCCTCATTTTTCTATGGGTTGTTGCTGATTTTTTTTTTTTTTTTGCCTAAGAATTTCCTCATTTGAGTCCAGATTAAGTAAACCATTTTTGCTTTGTTCTGTTTGTTAATAACTGCCATACATGCCATGTTTTTTTCATGAAGGTGAGAGAAAATTTATTTTACCATTTAAACCATGTAACGAAAATTAGCAAGCCAAAATATATTACGGTTTCACATATAATAGGTTGCTGAGACTGGGTATAAATTTTTGATAAACATGCTTTATAAGGATTTGAAATCTAAAAATATCAAGTGGTTGGAGCTTTGGAACTAATTTAAGAAATATATCAAGATAGATAACTTGGGAAACCTTTTCTAGCTCTTTTTTTCTCATCTTATTTTGTCAAAAAGATAAGGAGTGAATAAATTTTGAAAAGAAAAAAGTAAGTGCATGCACATGGTTAAATATTAAAAATATCCAGATTGGCATGATTTAGTTCAAATTTCAGACAAGTTCATTGCATTCATTTTCAAACAAATAATTTTCTGAAAGGCATGAACCCATCTCTTTGAAATGTTATAGGTTGAATAACAAGACAGATTGGCCTCTTCAGCCTTGATAGGCTAACCAGTCTAGAAGAAATACTCTGAATTAAAAACTAACCTGAGGAGGGATGGGCTCCATCCATTATCTTGTACTAGACCAGGTTGTTTTTGTTTAGCAAGATACCAACCCTTATGGGTTATTTAATGCCAAAATCTAAATATTTTGAAGGCAATTTCATTTTATTTTTAGAGACAATAATGTATGAGTGAGATAAGTTTTACTAATTAACCCATAGCTGAGGGGAGAAGAGGTAGTTTCTTACCTTTCCTGAGGGTATATGTGTGTAAGTAAATATAACAAACACAAATGGAATTGGAACATGGCTATCCAATTAACAATTCTGAGCCATTATCTATTGCACCACCTGCACATCCAAGCTTACAGAACCTGGTATTCCCAAGTGGTCACCTATCTAAGTACTGACAGGGCTCAACATTACTTTGGTGATAGTATGGGAACCAGAGTGATAGACTAACTATTCAACTCCAAGAAGTGCACAGTCAGATTGAACCATCCATACATTTTTGAAAGAACCGAATACAGAGAACTGGTGCACATAGTCAAACACAAGGTCCCTAAACAGCTCTGCTCAGGTTTTGAATTCAGTGTTGTCTTTTTACTAGACATTGCCAATCAAAGCTAAAGAACCCAGTCTGTCCTACTATTTAGCCCATAGGTAGGGAGAGAAGAGATATGGATTAATACCTTTTCCAAGGGTATTTGCATGTAAGAATGTAATTCTCCTAGGCACTATTCATTAACACTACCCAAACATCCTATATTTAAATAGTGATATGCTAATTTCAGTATTAGAGTGGAAACAAAAGTCTATCTCTACAAAATTCTCAGGACTTCAGTCTGTGTGTGAACATTTAAAACATTATAGACTACATGTTGGTTCCAGTCCAATAAGGAATGATAGCAAATTTATAGACAAAGCATACAGATGAATGCTGGGATTTCTTCCTAGCCAATAAGATAGGCCACTTCTTGATCCCATCTGACTTAGTTATGTCTTGCTTTTTTTTTGCCATTAAGTCAGAATGCTGCAATCACTTATCTCTATCCCCTTTTCTGTATTAATACCATTCTTAGTTTGTGAACTTTTTGCCTTATTACTGTTGCTTTGCCTTGCATATATTGCTTGCTTAATATTATTTTTGCCTTGTTTTTTCTTTCTTTTGTTATTGTTTATTGCAAAATTTGTCAATTCTGTTTATTGGGCATTTCTGCCAATTACATTTAATCATGGCCAATTACTCAACACTGCAAGACAAGAATTTGAAACAACTTCATTAAAAAAAACCAAATAAGCAGAAAATAAAGAGTGACATAAGCATCAAAAGCAATCAAGATATTTACAATCAGGTACAATTGACTTTTTAGTATAATTTTAGACAAATTTAAAACTTAAGAATAAAGGGAGATTGTTAAATGTTTATTTTCATTTGTTCTTTTTTTCTAACTAATGACCATAGGTGTATGAGGCAGGGGAATCAAAATTCAGTTTTCCTTCTAGTCTGGTTAGCCTATCAGAGCTTAAGAGCCAAATCTACCTTGTTAGCCCATAATTGAGGAGCCTAAGAGTTGAATTCAGACATTTCCCAATGGTATTTGTATGAAAGTGAATAAGATGATCTTGTCCAGAATTTGGACCCGGTACACCAATCCCACTTACTTTGCTAATAACTGCTACACTTTGTGCACACCAAATGATCCTAAATATTTTTTTATATTTGCCCATGTGCTCAGGGTAAATAAATTTTACATTTTCAAGGAAAAAGCTGGTTATTTTCTAGGCAGCTTAGAAAATTTTCAACACAAATTCCTTCAACCCATAAGTTAGAAAATTTTCTCCTATATGCTTAATGACTTTTGCATTGTCTTTCTGCTCATCTGTATTAATTAGTATTTTTTTAATCAAATTTCAGGCTGATATAGCATATTATCATGAAAACCAAACATTTAGCTAAAATATTATGGAAGGAAAAAAATAAATATGTTGTTGTTAAGCTTGAAATAACTGAAATAGAATAATTAAAAATCTCATCCAAATTATTTAAAGACTTAAAAACTTGCAAAATAACAATATAGCAAGATTTTTGCCAGTTTGTGGCCATATCTAAAGATTTGGCAAATTTTACATTGAATTTAGGTTCAACAGAAAAACAATAATACAAAAGTAACAGAAAGATATTTTTAATGAAAGGGTACAAATTAGATTGGTCTTGCAGCCAATCTAAAGAATTAACAAGCTTTGAAAGAGATTAAAGGCAGGAAGGATATTTCTAACTATGTGACAGGATTTGTGTCAATCTGGTAGCATATCTAAAGAATTAACAAGCTCTAAGATGGATTAAAGTTTAATCCTCCTATGAGAAGAGGAGGAATATTTATAACTACAAAAAGGTAATTTTATTTAATTTTGGGTTACACCAAAAGAACAGCCGTGTATAAATTAATCATTTTTTTTAATTTAATTTTGTCTCAAGTAACGAATAAAGTACAAATTTATTTTCCATGAAGTGTTTTCTCTTGGGTCAATTTCTAATTTCACTTTTTGTTTATCTGTAATGAATTCTGTTCAAAAAGAGAAATTTTTAAAATTCTTTTCAAAGCTGTCAGAGTGATCTAATTCACCTCCCTCAGCTGATTCATTCTCAGTCTTGATTGCCAAGACTTCATTGATGGCAATGGAGATTCTAGAGATTCCAAGGGCAGTGAATCCCAGAAAATAAATGGAGTCTACTCCAGATTCTTGCAATCTAAACACAAGGTGCCCAGACAGGCTGAATGTATTGTTACTCAAAGAGCCCAAAACAAGCAAAGAATGTTCTTGAAGGATCCTCCTCCCTGCAACACCCACAATTCAAGAATTTACCAAATGGGATTTTCAAGGAGGAAAGACAAATCGAGTGGAATCCATTATCAACTCAATTGTAGCAGAAGTTGAGTGGTTTAATGAATTAAACACAAAATCAGAAAAAGTGGAAGACAAAAAATACAGAGAAGAATGGTTGAGAGAAGAATAAAGATTAGAGAGAAGGAGTTGATGTAAAAGAGAAGGTAAAGAAAAAGAGAAAGTAAGAGAATAACAGAGTAGGGAAGACAGTCAAGGAGAAAGAGGAAAAATAAATAAGGAATGAGTGGAAGGAGGTGGCAAGGAGCTAAAAAAATGAGTGGAAAGAAGAAGGAAAATGGAGAAATGAGAAGCAATCATAGACAAATGAAAGAAAAGTGTTGAAGAAAGAATACAAGTAAGACAAATAATGGAAGGAACATGAAAAAAAAGAAAAATGAAAGAGAAAAAGAAGTAGAATGAAAAGGCAAAAAGAAATAAAGAATCAGAAAAAGATGGCTGATAAATGAGACTAAAAGAAGAAGAAGAAAACAATGAAGAAAAATAAAAAATTACTTGCTGAAGAAGAATGAGAATGAAAAAGAATAAAATCAAAATGAGAGTATTTTAAAAAGTAATCTTCACCTTTTGTTTTGAAAAGAATAAAATCATCTATGAGAGTAAGTTTTGCAAAAGTTTCTTCACCTTTGGAATGAAAAAGAATAAAATCATTTATGAGAGTAAGTTTTGCAAAAGTAATCTTCACCTTTGGTTGAATGAAAAGAATAAAATCATCTATGAGAGTAAGTTTTGCAAAAGTAATTTCACCTTTGGTTGAATGAAAAAGAATAAAAATCATCTATGAGAGTAAGTTTTGCAAAAGTAATCTTCACCTTTGGTTGGATGAAAAACAATAAAATCATCTATGAGAGTAAGTTTTGCAAAAGTAATCTTCACCTTTGGTTGAAAGAAAAAGAATAAAATCATCTATGAGAGTAAGTTTTGCAAAAGTAATCTTCACCTTTGGTTGAATGAAAAAGAATAAAATCATCTATGAGAGTAAGTTTTGCAAAAGTAATCTTCACCTTTGGTTGAATGAAAAAGAATAAAATCATCTATGAGAGTAAGTTTTGCAAAAGTAATCTTCACCTTTGGTTGAATGAAAAAGAATAAAATCATCTATGAGAGTTTTTGCAAAAGTAATCTTCACCATTGGTTGAATGAAAAGAATAAAATCATCTATGAGAGTAAGTTTTGCAAAAAGTAATCTTCACCTTTGGTTGAATGAAAAGAATAAAATCATCTATGAGAGTAAGTTTTGCAAAAAGTAATCTTCACCATTGGTTGAATGAAAAAGAATAAAATCATCTATGAGAGTAAGTTTTGCAAAAGTAATCTTCACCATTGGTTGAATGAAAAGAATAAAATCATCTATGAGAGTAAGTTTTGCAAAAGTAATTTTTTGGTTGAATGAAAAAGAATAAAATCATCTATGAGAGTAAGTTTTGCAAAAGTAATCTTCAATGAAAAAAAGAATAAAATCATCTATGAGAGTAAGTTTTGCAAAAGTAATCTTCACCATTGGTTGAATGAAAAAGAATAAAATCATCTATGAGAGTAAGTTTTGCAAAAGTAATCTTCACCTTTGGTTGAATGAAAAAAGTATTTTAATGATACAATTTTCCAACAAAATATTAATAAAAAAAAATCTTTTTTCTTTGACACATTTTTTCTTCAGAATTGTTAGTCTTGGTACAAAACACACATAATTTTGTTAATATTTTTTTTGTCTTTTACTTTCTTCACAATTTCAGTTATAACTCTTGTGATGTGTGTTATTCAGAGTTTTGTATTAGAATATCCATTCCTCACTAGTAGAAGTACTATACATATAAGTCTATACACGTATAAGTAAATTAGGCAAGGCCTATTTCAATATCATTACAGTAATTATACTTGGAAAAAAATGAAAATTTTAGCTACACATTACCAAATGCTCTATGAAGCTTGTTCTTAAGAAGAATCCCATCTGACTCTTTTTCTAAATTTTAGTTTTAAAAAAGTTGTCAAGTGGTCTCAAAAAGAATCCACAAGAAAAGCTTTGTACAAAACAGTCAAATGATTTAGTTTGGTTATTTTAACAACATACCAACACTTGTTGGGTTCTTAAATCTTAAAAATCACAATGAATTTATAGACAGGGAAGGATGGGAAAATTTGTGACCCACAGGACAGACTGAGGGACAGAGGAAAGCAATTCATAACATACTTGATGAGCTTGAGAAAATAAATGGCAGAACAGAATTTAGAAATAAAGAAAAGAATTTATTTTGACATGTAAGAGACAAAAAATTGTGGAGGGCCATGATTACCTGCATCCTGAGGCAAACAGCAGATAAAAATATATCTAAGTCTGTATATATCTGCCCAGAAATTCATACAGAGCAAATTTATCACAATAGTGCTTTTCCTTTTTATTTACCATGTTGTATGCAAAGCTTCTAAGAGGGTAGAAAAAAGGTGGGTACAAAGAGGGAATCAAAACTAATGTCCACTGGTGGAAGATCAGGCAAAAGGAGTTAAGGAAGTGTGCTACTGACTGAATGCATTGGTGTGCCGTTGTCCACCAAACCTATGCAAACATTGTATCAAAAACTCACTATCAGAGTGAACAGTGCTCCCCAAGCAACTTTACCATTAAATGAAATCACCAACTTTTCCTGTCTCCAATGTTCCATACTGCATGTCCAGAATTGGGTTGCAGATCCACCTCCAGAACTATTGGTGAATTGAAAAGCAAAGTCTTCTTTGGATCTGAAGGAAAAATATTGATGAGGAATACCTATATTAAAGTTGAATTATATCTGCAAAAACTTTTATTTAATCATACCAAGAATTTTAACGATTACTGTATAAAGAGTATGAACTATTTGACACTTCTAATTGAAGCTGGAATAGATGGAAAACTCTGAATTAAAAACAAACTGAGAGTGGGTTGGGCTTTGTCAGGCTGTATTGTCCAAGAAACACCACATGTACTGCAGATGCAGTACATATGCTGTACCTATGACCCTGATGGGTTATGGGACTTATGATTGTTATCAAGTTGATGGTTGCAATCCTTATAGTTAATTCATTTTTTTTTTTTTAATATTTTGTTAAAGTAGATCAAGCATTAGTTCAGGTTATCAGCTTTTCTGTTTTCTTCTTTTTTAAGATGCAGGGTGCAACAGGTAATTGAGAACAAATTACTACTTAAAAATAAAGAAAGATATTCAACACAAAAAACATAAGTATATGACTGCGACCTAAATACACACATACATTATTTAAAAGAAAATTGATGGGATTACTTATAGGTTTTGATGTATAAGGAAACTGGTAGATGATTTTATCATAGTAACAATGTATTTGTGTAGAACCTGCCAAACTTTTGCGGAGAACTGATAATAGAGAAATGGAACATATTAAGCTACAAAGTCTCCAAACAACCCTCCAGAGTTTTCTTTCCGTTTCATTTTTCAAAGTTGTGTTAAAGGGAGAGGCATGGCACGTAGAACTAGAACAATCTACCCTGGTGGATGAAATAAAGGGTTCAGTTCAAAATTCCAATCATCTGAAGAAGGTCGGAGTGTACAATGGCCAAAACATTGTGTAATATGGCAATAAAGAAGAGGACAACAGTTCAAACAATGTCAATAATTACAATACCTAATCTCAGAAATATAGATATATTTTTATTACGGCAAACGTCATTTTAGTGAATACATGTCTTTGTGTAATTTACATTATCTGCCTATTTTGAGATGCTGTATAAATCCTAAGGCTCTGCAGGAAGAAGTGGGACATCATGACATGTCCTTTCATTACTAATGAATTCTATGACCATCACAGATGATATGAACTTGGAGTGCATTAAAGTGGGTACCTCCTAGGGGTGTGTGCAGAGCCACTTGTTATTCCTCCAGTGCACCTGACCCTTTTCAAGAAGTTTGCTATTTCCAAGTCACTGAGATTGGCAGCTAGTGCCACAAACATTGTTTGTCTTTTCAATTCCTTTTTCAAATTGGAAACCGCCATTTTCATGTTCTTGAAATGAGAAATAAGAATGGACTTGAACCACATGCCAAATTGTCTTCCAATTTCAGCCTGCAAATAGTGAATCTTCAAATACTTGGTACATTTTGTATATATAATTTTCTCTTATTTTCCTATGTTTTCTTTCACTCTTTTGTCTCTCGTATACACACACACACATATATATATATATATATATATATATATATATATATATATATATATAAAAAATAAATCAAAGAAACATCAAACTGCACTTTCTAAGCATTATTGGGAGTTGTTGGAAAACAAATTAACCCCACAAGTAAAATGGAGAATCATCTCGAGAGCTAGGACTCCGATAAACTTCAGAGACCGATGCAATTTGTGCATTAAAGAAAAAATCTTAATAATAAAGCATAAGGATCTGGACATACTGCTGAACAAACATAACGAGTTGATTTGTAAATGCAGACATAAAAACCACCTCAATTTAACGAAGTATTTTTAGAAACAACTATTTAAAAAGGGAAAATATTAATTTTGTTTTTTGAAATGAATATATGTATACATGGATATTATACTTGTTGATATGTACACAGATGAACATTTATATGTGAATTTATCTATTTATATATATATGTATGAACGGTTTGGATAAGGGTGCTTATGTGGATATATGTACTCTTAATTGTGGGCACATGTGTATGGAGGTATGTGTGTATATGTGAAGGTATGTGTGTATATGTATATATATATATATATATATATATATATATATATATATATATATGTGTGTGTGTGAGTATAAATATATAAGTATAGGGGTATGTTTAAGTACTAACATTATTTTTTGTGCTAGGTATCATTGTATATATATATATATATATATATATATATGTGTGTGTGTGTATTTTGCATATGTGTGGATGTATGTGTACAGGTGTGTGTTTGTGAATGTGTATAGGTGTATGTGTATGTATTTTGTGTGCATATGTACGGATATATATATATATATATATGTGTGTGTACATGTATTTATATATGTGTAGTATTTTGAATATTAATTTACTTGTAATCTGTAGATGTATATACCTTAGAATTAATATTTGTAATATATTTGTGAATAGATGTATAACATTGTAATATAAATACATATGCATGTGTGGATAGTTATGGGTAGAATTCTTTTTATATGCTTTTTTTGTATATAATCATGTGTAGGTATGTAGGTATTTATGTATATATGTGTGTGTATGTGTATATATATGGTTGTATATGTATATAAGGGTGTGTGTGTGTGTATATATATATATATATATATATAAGTATACCTATATGTATATATAGATGGATAGATAATTAGATAATTGATAAATAGATATATATGGAGATATATATATGTATGTATGTATGTGTCTATACATGTATGGAATATTTTTAAATGGAAGTACTTGGGTCATTCTCTTGGTATTTTAAAATTGCTCTTTTTAATATTTAGTATCACTTTCTCTTTTAATGTTCTATAATTAGAATTTTGGGAGTGTATTTTTATCTTCTTAAGGGAGTTTCACCTTAAAATTGATAATTTAAATTTAAATATACCACTCTTTAACTATTAATAGTAATAATAATATTAACGAAATTCCTTTAATAATGAAGCACTTCAGAAGTCACCTAAAGTTAAACTTTAACTATAAAATCAAACTAAAATCTAAATAAATTTCAAACGTTAAAATATAGGTAATGATTGAGAAATGTATGTGTGTATATGTAATTTATGTATGAAGATGGATGAACATTTGTGTATATTGTTGCACGTGTGTCTATTGTGTTTTGCATGTAAATGGACGTATGTATATATGGATTTGCATGAATATGTTTTTTAGAGATACATATAAGAAGAAAACAAAATCTTTAATATTACCCTCAAATATTATTAAATAATGAAACCTAAACCTTAATTAAGTTTACCCATATAATAATAAAGAAAAATTACATTCATAAATTAGATTTAAAGTAAAACTAATATAGATGTTATTGTTACCGAAATTTTTTACAATATTATGAAAGTACAACTGGTTGGGTAAATAAACTATTATAATTTTAAATATTTCTTTAATATGTTCTTGATAAATGTGCTAATAAAAATAGTAGTTAACTTATATTAAGTCCCTAAACGATTTACTTAAAAAATTAAATGTTTAAATTGATAACATTCATCATTTTTTAGACATCTAAATTTCTATCAAGCATTGAAATCTATCTTTTACATAATTTTGTTAAAACAAAATTACAGCCTCTTTCGATTCACTTCCCTCTCCCCCTCTCTCTTTGCCGTAACACTCATTTAGATATATCTGTATTACTATCGTCTGACTCCTCTCTCCTTTCCATTTTTCCTTTTCTTTTCTTCCCACTCCCCTCCCATTCCTATATATCATTTCCGTTAAGTTAACCATCTAAATAGGTCATGGTTTGGTCACTCCTCCTACCCCAATATAAAGCATGCTTAAGAGAAATATGAAATTAACCCCTCCCAAAACTCTACCTTGTCTTGTTAACTACAACTATCACCCTCCCTGTTAAATTACAAAAATTACACTACCCATCAATTTCTAATCCCATTTTTCCTTTCATTTCGTTGTTGGAAGTGTTACCTGATGATCCGGAGTCCTTTAAAAAGGATTTTGGTGAAATAAATTATTTTAATGGTACCTTAAAGTGGTCTGTTTTTTCATTAATTATTAGCTCTGTAATCACATTGAGCTCTCAGGATTTCATCCTCCTTGGAATTACCCATTCGGTTTACCAAGTTCTTTGTAACTTAAATATATATATATATATATATATATATATATATATATATATATATTTTAAGGTATGCTATAGAAGTACTCAATATCAGGGATAAAGCCTAAGCAAATATGAAAGTGAACACTAAGGTCAACACTGAGTTTCATGTTTGAACACAATCTTTAGGCCATGTGTGTTGTGTGGTAGCTTGTCTATTTATCAATGGGGCATTATAGATAATAATGTCAGTTATTTACAGTTTATTGTCTCATTCTAATGGTTATGTTATTAGGTAATGATTATATTACACATCATTCCAAAGGTTATTGAGTAGGAATAATTATGAACCTGAATGTGGTTATTTGTAGCTATTGTATAGTGTTGCTTGTTAACTTTGAACTCATTATTTATTATTGATGACTTCAGATATTTTGCTTTCTTGCTTATTTAGTGGCATATCAACTCCTTATGGGTCATTTAATACTGAAATTTAATTTTCTTGGCAGTATTAGTAATTTTTTTTTTAATGAAAAATGTATTGCTGGTAATATTTTTTTTTATTTTTGCAAAAATGTATGCTGATAATATATTTATAATTTTTTTTTTTATAAAAATGTATTGCTAGTAATATATTTTTTATAAAAATGTATTGCAGCTAATATTATATTATGAAAATATACTGTAGGTATTTTCACTATAAAAATGTATTTTTATATTTTCACAGTGTTTTGACTCCAGTTTGGGGGTGGTTAATTATTTGCCCGTAGCTGAGAACCTAACAGGTGCCACCTTCCAAAGTCAGGGTGGACCTAAGGACAATAGCAATTAAGAGGTGGTTCCACACTCCTTAAAATCTCTCAGTCAGAGGTCTTGCTGCCGGATGTAGTTTATTGTCATACCCAGGATTATTAAATTTACTTATGTTTATGTGTGCCTACATAGTTTATTAATTTGTTTATTATTTACTTAATTTGATAATTTATTTTTTACTTTTGAAGGTTGTATATGTTATTTGTTTAGTTTAAAGTGTAAAGTATACTAGATTATCTGCATTGAATATAGTGCATATATTTGCATTTTTCTTAATGTTTTACAAGATATTTTCTTTAGTTTTTGACTTTTAAGTAAGATAATAAAAATTTGTTTTTATATCTGCATTTTAAAATAAGTTCTGATCATTTCTTTAGTAACTTACAGTGATCTGGGAAAGTGATTATAGCTATTTTCTTGGAAAATAGGTTTATATATTTTTTATACTACATTATTTCTTATTACTTATTATTAGTGGGTACACATATTTTTTTTTCTTTTTAACAGCATGATTCATGTCTACCGGCTTGTGCATTTGAAAATCTTAAAAAAAATTTTCTCTCCAGCAGTGTTCCAACCTGCATTCTCCTTTTGTGGGGAAAAAAAAACACCATGTGATTTAGATCACTAGCCGAGGGAGAGATTGAACCTTGGCGGGCAGTGAAGCTTTACGTGACTTCATAATCACCAAACGCTCACCAATCAAATGATGGTTTCCCTTACAAAGGACAATGCAGGTTTGAACTTTGCCAAAAGGAATATTTTTTTTATTAAGACTCAATATATAGGCCAGTAGATGCACTTGTTTGAAAAAGAAACAGGGCACCAACACAAACATGTATAACCACTAAAATATAATGTTTAAAGTAATAAGAAAAACAAACACACTATATCTATCTATATATGTTTCATTGAATAATATAGACATATTGTGTCTATCTATTTTTATACTGATCCTTTACAATTCTCTAATTAGTTTCTTCATGTTGAGATGAAATTCATCAAGGAAGACACCATAGTTTTTTATTATTATTTATATATATATATAATTTAATTAATAAAACAAGGACAAATAAAAGGGTACCAATATAATCAGTATGAAAAACATTTATTAAATATTAATTATTTACCATGTGACAGAAATGAAGCACAGAAAAAAAAAGTCTAGAATTTTTGGACACACCTGTGTCCTTCAACGGAACAAGAAAAAAACCCAGAGAAATGGGGATTACATAGATGGTTTATATTCTGGTGGAAGTCATATCATAAGTAAAAACCCGATCTCTGTCTGATTCCTCACTGTGCAAGACTTACACACACACATTTCATTTAAAACAACTGATACAGTACTGCATTTAAGCTTTTTATTTAGTTTTTCTTATGTTTGCATGAGTTTTTTTTTCTTTTCTGAACATAAGGTATGTAAAGATTTCTGAATGTTCTTGAAAAAGAAAGCCAATTTCAATGTATGTACCTAGAGTTATCGGAATGTTTTTTTTTTTTTCCAAACATGGTCAGCATGTTGTGACTGTGTTCACAATAGATATCATTTTGTTGTTTACATCCTGGCATTTTCGGAATGCTACATTTCAAATTCAAATATATGTGTGTTGTTTTATTGATGTCTTGAAAGCACTGGAAAATGAATGTAAATATTTTATATGCCTTATTATATACACTTTAAAACCATGTCTACTATACCAACAACATTTAGTTCTTGATAATGACTGAGATAGTCAAAAGTATAAGAACACAAACAGAACAAAAAAAAAGTTTTGACAGTTTATCCACCATTTTAAATTGAAAGTAAAACAAATTATTTAAAAGTTGGAAATATATGATGAAAAAATGTTGACAAATATAAATGGTTGAATTTAGCAAAAACTTGTTTAAATTAAATCTAGAATGATAAAATATATATTATGAATGTATGTACATATCTATCTATCTCCATATCTATCTATATATATATATATATATATACACACACACACAAAGAAATATAGTTTTAATGTGTGCTATATTTACGGGATAAAGTGCTCAATATCAGAGATAGAGCATATATAAATATAATGTGTTATAAATGTAGCAAAAGTGCTCTAATGTTTATCATATTTATATTTACATATGCTCCATCTCTGATATTGAGCACTTTATCCTGTAAATATAGCACATCTTAAAACTATATTTCTTCATATTCAGCTCCTTATAAACAGTATAGCACTTTCGTTATATATATATATATAACAGAATGAAACTCTGAGTCATGCTATTGACATGGGATATTATGTATATTCACTAATATATACTTAATAGCTGTTATATAACATTGAACACTTTTTATAACACCTGAGAAAAATATATCTATATACATGCATGTATATGTGAATATATGTATGTTTTTTACCATGTATACACGTGTTTATATATATAAAAACACAGTGTACCATGCGTAAGTTGTCACCATTTTATATTTTTAATTTTGCACATCCACATGTTTTATTTTTTTATTTTGCTGACTGCATAGTATAGTATTGTCAGTTGGGCACTGTCTTTGAGAAAAAATGTACCATGATGCAATTCACACCACCAGAAACTTGGAAACAACATGGTGTACTGTGAGGCATTTGTGTTGCAAGCTCCAATACAAACATTTCATAGTGTTTATGTGTCAATCTGAGAACAGAGCAGAGGATTCAGAATGAGTTGGAGGAGTTAAATTTGTTGGTGATGGCCTTAGACTCAATACAGAGGCCTACATCAAGTGCCATGAGGAGGTAATGCTGCCCTGGGTCAAGAGAGTGGCTGATGGAAGACCCTATGTCTGGCAACAGGACTCTGCACCATGCCACACAAGCTGGAGAACACAGTCAGAAAATTTCTACAATTACATCACCCCTTATGTCTGGGCATCTAACCCAGACTGCAACTCCCTTGATTATTGTGTGTGGGGTGCAGTTGAGTGAGAGAACATCAAATCCCCTTGTAACACCAAAGATGATCTGAAGGCAAGGATTATGGCAGCATTCATTAACTTAAACAAGAAATTCAGAAGAGTAGTAAGAGATTCCAAAGTTATCTGAAGGCCATGGTTGAAGCCAATGGCAATTTTATTGAATAAATTTATTCTTGGGAATATTTAGCATAATTATAGCATAATATACACGCTTTGTTAGATAAAATAAATGGAAGCTAAACTTTTTCCTTTTTAAAGACGTCATAAAGATCTTGAAGGCACTTGATTACCTGTTCTGCACCCTGATTTGTTCTGGGAATTTCTAGTCTTGATTGTTCTGGGTTCTGAAACTTTTTCACAGAGTTTAATTCTTTTTTGTGAGCATACAAGCTGCTACATATCTTCTGATAATCATCTAAATTGTAGATTTGTTTTTAGTACAGCTAAAGCTTACCTTAATATTATTTTTGTTGAAAATCTTTTTAAGTTGGAGAATGACGAAAGTGTTTGTGAATTAAATTTATAAAAATTTTACCTACATTAGTTTGGACATTACTATTGTA